>CATNWA010003365.1:0-31582 GCA_951230385.1 Staurois parvus | reverse complement strand
TTTGGGGAACAGAGGATGTAGTATAAAGAGGAGGAGTTTTTATTATAAAAAAGGTACACAGAGTGGGATCAGGCTGTAAGAGATTTTTCCCCAGGGTTTTTGTTTGCAGTTGTCCAGCATGCGTAGGTTTTTTTGTGTTGTGCTTTCTCTGCTTTAGTTCAATGCGTGTTTAACTGTTCGCCTCTTTCAAAGGCTGCACCCATCAGAAACGGGCCCCCCCATCAGAGATCTCCCCCATGAGTGATCTGAATTTATAGAGGAGATGCTCGAAATGAGATTCAACTCACCCAATTTAGAAGCTGATAAGGCTCACATGAATGTTGGGGGATGTCTCATGGAAACCAGGCTACAGTCGTAAACTGGTGTTGGCAACTGAAGGTGAGGACTGCTATCAACATACACCCAAAAATAAAATACAAAACATTTGTTCTGAATATAACAGGAGTAAAAGCGATTTTGAGTTAGGTGTGGAGGTAGGAGAGGTGCACATGGGAGATAATATCCCCCCCTTATGTATTATATACCCCCCCAATGGAGAACATATCCCCCCCTTATGTTATTATACATGGAGATTCATATCCCACCTTATGATATTATACATGGAGATTCACGCAATCCCCCCTTATTGTAATTTATTACATGGTGATCATATCCCCCTGTATGTATTATAACATGGTCGATCATATCCCCCTTATGTAATTATTACATGGAGATCATATCCCCCCTTATGTATTATACATGGTGATTCCCCCTATCCCCCCCTTATGTATTATACATGGTGATCATATCCCCCCTTATGTATTATACATGGAGATCATATCCCCCTTTATGTATTATACATGGTGATCATATCCCCCTTATGTATTATACATGGAGATCATATCCCCCATTATACATGGTGATCATATCCCCCCTTATGTATTATACATGGAGATCATATCCCCCCCTTATGTATTATACATGGTGATCATATCCCCCCTTAATGTTATTATACATGGTGATCATATCCCCCTTATGTATTATACATGGAGATCATATCCCCCCTTATGTATTATGGTATTATATCCCCCTTTATGGAGATACATTGATCATCCCCCCCTTATGTATTATACATGGAGATCATATCCCCCCTTATGTATTATACATGGAATCATATATCCCCCCTTATGTATTTAATACATGGTGATCATATCCCCCCTTATGTATTAATACATGGAGATCATATCCCCCCTTATGTATTATACCATGGTGATCATATCCCCCTTATGTATTTATACATGGAGATCATATCCCCCCCCTATGTATTATACATGGAAGATCATATCCCCCTTATGTATTTTACATGGATATGATCATATCCCCCCTTATGTATTATATACATGGAGATCATATCCCCCCTTATGTATTATACATGGGAGAATCATATCCCCCCTATGTATTATACATGGAGATCATATCCCCCCTTATGTATTATACATGGTAGATCATATCCCCCCTTATGTATTATACATGGAGATCATATCCCCCCTTATGTATTATACATGGAGATCATATCCCCCCTTATGTATTATACATGGAGATCATATCCCCCCTTTATACATGGAGATCATATCCCCCCTTATGTATTATACATGGAGATCATATCCCCCCCTTATGTATTATACATGGAGATCATATCCCCCCTTATGTATTATACATGGAGATCATATCCCCCCTTATGTATTATACATGGTGATCATATCCCCCCCTTATGTATTTATACATGGAGATCATATCCCCCTTATGTATTATACATGGAGATTCATATCCCCCCTTATGTATTATACATGGAGTGATCATATCCCCCCTTATGTATTATACATGGAGATCATATCCCCCCTTATGTATTATACATGGAGATCATATCCCCCCTTATGTATTATACATGGAGATCATATCCCCCCCTTATGTATTATACATGGAGATCATATCCCCCCTTATGTATATTATACATGGAGATCATATCCCCCTTATGTATTATACATGGAGATCATATCCCCCCTTATGTATTATACATGGAGATCATATCCCCCCTTATGTATTATACATGGAGATCATATCCCCCCTTATGTATTATACATGGAGATCATATCCCCCCTTATGTATTATACATGGAGATCATATCCCCCCCCTTATGTATTATACATGGAGATCATATCCCCCCTTATGTATTATACATGGAGATCATATCCCCCCCTTATGTATTATACATGGAGATCATATCCCCCCCTTATGTATTATACATGGAGATCATATCCCCCTTATGTATTATACATGGTGATCATATCCCCCCTTAATCTCCTCTTCTCAAGAGAGAATAAATTCAGTTCCTCTGATCTTTCCTCATAGCTGATTCCTCCATGCCTCTTATCAGTTTGGTTGCCCTTCTCTGTACTTCCTCCAGTTCCCAATGTGCTTCTTGTGAATTGGCGCCCAAAACTGAACTGCATATTCCAGATGAGGTCTTACTAATGATTTTGTACCGGGGGAATGATATCTCTCTCTGGAGTCTATACCTCTCCTAATACAAGAGAGGATTTTTGCTCGCTTTAGAAACCCACAGCTTGGCATTGCTGCCATTATTAAGCTTGTGATCTACCAGAACCCCCAGATCCTTCTCCACTATTGACCCCCCCCCCCCCAGATCCTTCTCCACCATTGATTCCCCCAGTTGTACCCCCCCTAGTATGTATGATTGCATGCATATTCTTAGCCCCCAAGTGCAGAACCTTACATTTATCAACATTAAACCTCATTTCCCACATAGTTGCCCAATTACACAGAGCATTGAGGTCGGCTTGTAAGTTGGAGACATCCTTTAAGGACGTTATTCCACGGCACAGCTTGGTGTCATCTGCAAAGACTGAAATGGGATTTATAATCTCAGACTCTATATTGTTGTTATAAATATATTAAGAAGTAAGGGTCCCAACACTGAACCTTGGGGTACACCACTGACACCCCTAGACCATTCAGACTATGAATCATTAACCACTACTCTCTGAATACCATCTTTTAGCCAGTTTTCTATCCATACATATGGATTTTTACAAGCCCGTAAACTTTACCTTACACATTAGCATTAGCAAACGCTTTAGCAAAATCCAAGTATACCACATCAACCCCCACTCTGTCCAAGTATACCACGTCCACCGCCACCCCTCTGTCCAAGTATACCACGTCCACCGCCACCGTTCTGTCCAAGTATACCACGTCCACCGCCACCGTTCTGTCCAAGTATACCACGGCCACCGTTCTGTCCAAGTATACCACGGCCACCCGTTCTGTCCAAGTATACCACGTCCACCGCTCTGTCCAAGTATACCACGTCCACCGCTCTGTCCAAGTATACCACGTCCACCGCTCTGTCCAAGTTACCACGTCCACCCGCTCTGTCCAAGTATACCACGTCCACCGCTCTGTCCAAGTATACCACGTTCCACCGCTCTGTCCAAGTATACCACGTCCACCGCTCTGTCCAAGTATACCACGTCCACCGCTCTGTCCAAGTATACCACGTCCCACCCCTCTGTCAAGTATACCACGTCCACCCCCTCATAAAAAAGAAATCAGATTTGTCTGACAACTTCTGTCTTTCATGAATCCATGCTGTCTGTTGCCTAAAGTATCTTTTTCCAGCAAGAACTCATCTATGTGGTCTTTTATTAAACCCTTCAGGATCTTCTCAACTATAGAAAGTTACATTAACAGGTCTTTATAATTACAGTAGTTGGTGAAGATTTTGACCCCTTTTTAAATATTGGCACCACATTGGCCTTACACCAACCCGGTGGTACTATGCCAGCCATTGGAGTCCTAAAACAATGGCTTTGAAATTAGAGCTCAATTCTTTAAGGAGCCATGGGTGTATGCCATCTGGTCCTGGTGCTTTATGTAACACACATGCACACACACACGTAAATTGACAGTGCTATAGAATACCTGAAATAAATAAAAATGGATAGGAGGAAGGGATGTCATTAATAGGATGGGGTGGATGAAGGGATGACATGGGTGGATAGGATGGGATTGCATGGATCAGAAGGAGGGATGGCATGGATAGAAGGGAGGGATAGCATGGCATGGATGGGGTTTAGGGATGGCATGGATGGATGGATAGGATAGGGTGGAGGGATGGGATGGCATGGAAGGATGTGTGGTATGGATAGGATGGCATGGATGCATAGGATGGGATGGAAGGATGGCATGGATGCATAGTATGGGATGGAGGGATGGCATGGATAGGAATGACATGGAGGAATGGGGTGGCATGGAAGGATGATGTGAGGGATGGAATGACGAGTTGGCATGGATAGGATGAGATGGCATGGAGGGATGACAAGAAGGGATATACACGGAGGGATGCTATAGATGGGATGGCCTGGAGGGATGTGATCATGGGATGGCATGATGAGATGGAATGGATTGATGGGATAGAGGGGTGGCATGGATGGAGATATGACATGCATGATGGGATGGAGGGATAGGATCATGAAATGTAGGGATGGTATGATGAGATATATAGAATAGGATGGCACAGAGATGTCGTAGCGGGATGGCCTGCATGAATGGGATGGGTGGAATGAATGGGATCCATGAGATGATTGGATGGGGTGAAGGGATGGCATGGATGGATAGGATGCAATGAATGGAATTTTGTACATCATCCACTGCAGTGAAATGAGATTGATTCTGATAGTCTGAGAGTCTGTTTTTCCCAAAAGTGTCTTGATATGGCAAAGATGGATGTGTGTGTACAATTCTTTTTTGTTACACTTGCACATATTCCTGGTTTATTTATTGGCGATTAGAGAGGATAATTGTCGCTGCACTCAAAGGATCTGACTATATGTTTGTAAAATGTGCAAATCACACAGGAGTGCTGGCTAGATAACATGGGTCTCATGTACACATGAACTCCCCTAGACGTTTAACTCTCCTGGCAGAAGAAAAAATGCTAAACACATCAAAAATGTGTGTAAGTGCAGTACTCGGTTTAGCGCTTTGCATTTATTAATTTGATTAGCCACAGTATTTTCAATTGACATGAATAAATGCCAACGGCTAGTTTAAAATCAAGCCCCTAGGCATGCAGATTGCTTCTACAAAACATTGGTGAAAGAAATGGGTCTCGCTCTCAGGAGCTCAGTGACTCCAAGCGTGGTCCCGTGATAGGTTGTCACCTGTGCAATAAGTCCATCCGTGACATTTCCCCTGACTACTAAATATTCCACGCTCAATGTTAGTGGGATTATAACAAAGTGGAAGCAACTGGGAACAACAGCCACTCAGCCACCAAGTGGTAGGCCACGTCACATGACAGAGCGGGGTCAGCACATGCTGAAGCGCACAGTGCATAGGAGTCGCCAACTGTCTGCAGAGTCAATGGCTAAACACCTCCAAACTTGGTGTGGCCTCCAGATTAGCACAACAACAGTGTGTAGAGAGCTTCATGCAATGGGTTTCCATGGCCGAGTAGCTGCATCTAAGTCTTACATCACCAAGTGCAATGCAAAGCGTCGGATGCCGTGGTATAAAGCAAGCCGCCACTGGACTCTAGAGCAGTGGAGACATGTTCTCTTGAGTGGCCAATCACGCTTTTCTATCTGGCAGTCTGGTGGACATGTCTGGTTTTGGTGGTTGCCAGGAGAACGGTACTTGCCTGACTGCATTGTTCCAGTGTAAAGTTTTTGGTGGAGGGGGGATTATGGTGTGGGAGTGTCTTTCAGGGGTTGGGCTTGGCCCCTTCGTTCCAGTGAAGGAAAGTTTCATGCTCCGAATTTTGTGGGAAGAGTTTGGGGATGGCCCCTTCCTGTTCCAACATGACAGTGCACAAAGCAAGGTCCATAAAGACATGGAGGAGCCAGTTTGGGGTGGAGGAACTTGACTGGCCTGCACAGAGTCCTGACCTCAACCCCATAGAACACCTTTGGGATGAATTAGGAGTGGAGACTGTGAGCCAGGCCTCCTCCCCCGACATCAGTGCCTGACCTCACAAATGTGCTTCTGGAAGAATGGTCCCAAACCTTCCCATAGACACCCTCCTAAAACTTGTGGAACAGCCTTCCAGAGGAGTTGAAGCTGTTATAACTGCAAACGGCGGGGCCAACTCAATATTGAACCCTAACGGACTAAGACTGGGATGCCATTAAAGGTCCATGTGCGTGGAAAGCAGGCCTACGAATACTTTTGGCAATATAGTGTGTTTTAAATATCTATATTCTATTTTAAATCCTCTAATCTTCCTGTGAAAATCCCAATCACAAAGGAGTATTTGAAGAAGCCAATTATGGCACAAAAACAACCCGTTAGGTGGGAGGTGACGTCATCATGCTGGGTGTAGTCAGTTTTTTTGTCTTTTTTTTTTTTTTTTTTTTTTGTTGACATGCTTTATCCTTTCTAGGGACCTTCAACAGCTTCCACTAGCGGGAACAATGCAGCTGGTCAGCCAGAAGACACAATCAATAGCCAACCACAGCATGTAACTGTAAGTAAGTGCATCCTGGTGCTTGCCAGGTGAGAGATTGACTTGAATCCTTAGACAAGCCAGCCCTGATGAAATGAGCACACTGTCTGAGGATCCATTCACACCTGTCCTCATTCTTTTGCACACATTAATGCTCATTGCCATTCATTTTTGAATGGACTTTCAGCACACTAAAACAGATTTGCAAAAATGCAGCATTTTTTTCTTAAGCAGTGTACTACAACACATAATCATGCATTGCAGTGCGTTTGGTGTCGGAAATCCCTATCCCTGACCCAGTGATCTGAACCGTTCCTGGCCCATTCAAATCTGGGCACATCAGAACACAGAAAAATCCTGTGGGCTGGTACAGGAACACCCCCAGGGTTGATTGTCCAAGGGCTAAAGTCCAGCCCACATCCATTATTTCGATACATTGAGGACCCTGAAATATGGATGGTGTGATTTGTACGGAGTCGGGTTTCATTTCACACTGTGAATTGCAGACTTCTCTTTTCAACTTGCTCCAGTCACAGGATAAATCTAGGTAAAAGTTTTCTTTATCCATTTTATGTTAGTGACTAGCCCATTATGTATGGTGTCTTTTTGTCTGTCTTGTATTTTTTGTAATTCCTTTTTTCTTAGTACATATTTTTATGCACTGCCCACTTTCAGGTAATAAAATCATAAAATTAATAAGTGACCTCTGTGTACTAAGCTCGGGGCTCATATCCCCGGAGATGTTATTGTATTGTAGTGTCTATTTGCTCAGGTTAAGTTTATTGCCAATCTGAATTTCACTGCGTGTGGCAGATTGTAAAGTGTGCGTGTACAAACTTTTTGGGTGGGTAAGCTACCATCTGGTGTGGGTACAGTGGAAGAGTGATTAACAACCGGGTTCTAGCTTGTATAGATAGCTGGAGGAATTCTAGAAGGGGGTGCTAATAGCTAGACTGTTCCCCAACCCCGTTAGCCTGGGTTTCACACTGATGTGCATACTTTTGGCAATATAGTGTGTATAATATCTATATTCTATTTTAAATCCTCTAATCTTCCTGTGAAAATCCGCAATCACAAAGGAGATCTTTGAAGAAGCCAATTATGGCACAACCCATTAGGTGGGAGGTGACGTCATCATGCTGGGTGTAGTCAGTTTTTTTGTCTTTTTTTTTTTCTTTTTTATTGACATGCTTTATCCTTTCTAGGGGCCTTCAAACAACAGTTTCCCACTAGCGAGAGCAGTGAAGCTGGTCAGACAGAAGACACAATCAATGGCCAACCACAGCATGTAACATGTAAAGTAAGTGATCCTGGTGCTTGCCAGATTTAGAGATTTACTTGAATCCTTAGACAAACTAGCCTTGATGAAATGAGTAACTGTCTGAGGATCCATTCACACCTGTCCATTTTTGTGTGCGGCACATTAGTGCTCATTGCCGTGGAGTCATTTTGAATGGACTTTCAGCACACTCTAAAACTAAATCGAGATTGCAAAAATGCAGCATTTTTCTTAAGCAGAGTACTACAACATCATAACTAATGCATTGCAGTGCGTTTGTCTCGGAAATCCTATCCCTCGCTGACACATAGTTTGATCTGAACACACTCGTTCTACTGGGCCATTTACAAATCTGGTGACCACGATCACATCAGAACACGGCTCTGACAGAATGTCCTGTGGGCTGGTACAGAACAAATACCCCTGGGTTGATTGGCCAAGGGCTAAACTCCCAACCCACATCCATATTTCAATAAATTGAGGACCCTGAAATATGGATGGTGTGATTTGTACGGAGCCGGTTTCATTACACTGGTGAATTGCAGGAATTTCTTTTTCAACTTGCTCCAGTCACAGGATAAATCTTGGTAAAGTTTTATTTATCCCTTTTCTATGTTAGTGACTAGCCCATTATGTATGTCTTTTTGTCTGTCTTGTATTTTTTGTAATTACTTTTTTCTTAGTACATATATTTATGCACTGTCCACTTTCAGGGTAATAATCATTATAAAATTAATAAGTGACTTCTGTGTACTAAGCTCGGGCTCATATCCCCGGAGATGTTATTGTATTGTAGTGTCTATGTGCTCAGGTTAAGTTTATTGCCAATCTGAATTTCACTGCGTGTTGGCAGATTGTAAAGTGTGTGTACAAACTTTTGGGTGGTATGCAGCTACCATCTGGTGTGGGGACAGTGGAAGAGTGATTAACACGGGGTTCTACCTTGTAGGATAGCTGGAGGAATTCTAGAAGGGGGTGCTAATTGCTAGACTGTTCCCCAACCCACAGCCTGGGTTCACACTGATGTGCATACTTTTGGCAATATGGTGTGTATAATATCTATATTCTATTTCAAATCCTCTAATCTTCCTGTGAAAATCCTGATCACAAAGGAGCCTTTGAGCAAGCCAATTATGGCACAACATGTCAGGTGGGAGGTGACTTCATCATGCTGGGCGTAGTCCAGTTTTTTTTGTCTTTCTTTTCTTTTTTGTTGACACGTTTTATCTTTTCTAGGGGTCTTCAAAGATGTCAGTGAAGCTGGTCAGACAGGAGAAGCAATCAAACGCCCAGAGCATGTAACTGTAAGTGCATCCTGGTGCTTGCCAGATGAGAGATTGACTTGAATCCTTAGACAAACCAGCCCTGCTGAAATGAGCACACTGTCTGAGGACCCATTCACACCTATCCATTCTTTTGCACACATTAATGCTCATTGCCGTTCGCTGCTCTGGGGCTCCCTGCAGCACTTACCTTGTCCTTCGCTCCTGCGATGTGTCCCCTGCAGCGTCCCGGCATCTCCTCCGGCCGATGCTGGCATCCGGCTTCCGTGTTCCGGTCCCTGTGACGTCGGGGACGTACGGGCGCCGGAACCGGCGGGAAATTTGAAATTTTTTAAAAAAATGGCATTTTTGCTGTCATTGCTGTTTCAATGCATTTCACATATATTTTGCCACTACTGCTTTGTCCTGTGCCCTGCCTGCATTTTGACTGTTCTTTCTGCCTGGAAACTTAGAAAAGTCCATGGCGTCCAAAAAGCGTCCCTTTACGTCAAAAACGGTTTAGACCGGCTAGAGAACAGCGATAGTAAATCAGAACCACTTGCAGAATTGAGTGATAATGATTCGTGGGGGAAATTCATCATCAGACACTGAAAACGATTCTGCGACTTTGCTCAGCGATGTGCGAATTTGCCTCTGTATTTCACATTTCAGTGTTTTTGGTTTGATTATATTATTGAATTTTATTATTATTATTATCTATACTTATTATTTTTTATGATGATTATTTATTAAATTATAATTTATGATTTTGTGTTTAAAGTTTTTATCATATGCGGGATGTTTACTAGACTCTTGTTCGGACAGATTTCAGTGAGTTATTCCTAAAAATTACAGCCTACAATAAAAAACTACATATTTCCATGCAAAAAAATGTACCGCTTTCAGCATAAAAAAATCGGGAAAAAATCAGACCGCCGAGGAGGTTAAATCAAATCTAGTCATAAATTTAGGCCAAATTTGTATTCTGCTACATGTCTTTGCTTAAAAAAAAAAAAAAAAAAATCCCAATAAGTTTAAACTCATTGTGTGGGTTTTTTTTTTTTTTTACTAGTAATGGTGGTGATCAGCGACTTACAGCAGGACTGCAGTGCATAGCAGAGCCATACAAAGCAGTGTGCAGGAGCTGATGGGGGAGAAAAATTGTTTTTATACACAGGTCTCTCCCCCCATCGGTAATACTCGGAGATCGCTAGGTGCTGGCAGAGAATTGCCGGACAGGACCTGGTGATTGACAGCCGAGGCCACGAATGGTGGCGCGGGTAGGGCGCGCGCTCCCCTTACCCGGAACTGCAAAATCACATGTATAGATGTGCTGCCCTGTAGCAGTATTTTCTGCTATAGGGCAGCGTGGAAACAGTTAATCCTGTGTTATTAGATATACAGTATTCCTTAATCAGACAGACATATGTTTTTAATTAGCATTTGAGCCCGGGTTCACATATGGTGCGGGAATATCATGTGATTCGCACAGGAACCGCACCGCATTCCTGTGCATATCCTATGCCAGGGGTAGGCAACCTGCAGCTCTCTAGCTGTTGTGGAACTACATTTCCCATGAGGCATTGCAACATTACAAAACTGACAGTTACAGCTATGACTTGCAGAGGCATGATGGAACTTGTAGTCCTGCAACATCTGGAGAGCCGCAGGTTGCCTACCCCTGTCCTATGCGATTTGTGCGATCGGAGCCATACATATTGTATGGCTCTAATGGCACCCGTACCCGCACCAAAAACATGCAGGACCCTTTTTTTTGGTCCACACTAGAATCGGATCACATGGGTATTCACACCTATGCAATCTGATTCTGCACATCGCACCGCGTTTTGCAGACCGCTTTCGGGGTGTTAACATACACACCCGCAGTGGTACGCATGAATGGGGCGGGATTCTGATGCGGTGCGGAATTCACACAGAAAATAAAAAAGGGGTAAAATAATAAAGAAATAAAGTTTTTTCCTTTTTACAATTTTTGGCAAACCCTTTGGGAATTTTTGAAGCCCCCAACACATGGACACCAATAGGGGGTTTTTTTTTTAAAATTTTTTATATAAATGTTTTTCCCCTAAATGAGGGTTTTCCAAAAATTCCAAAACCCAATCAGGCCGGGGGAAAAAATAAATTAAAAAGGGGGGGGTTGGAACCCCAAATAAAAAAAAGTGGCCCCATTCGGGGAAAAAAGGGGGAACTTCAAAAATTACGGGAATTTTTTTTTTAAAAAATTTTGGGAAAAAAAGTTCCCGGGGTTTCCAGATTACGTTTGCCTTTTTTCAACCCCTAAATTGGGTTTGGTTTTACTTGTTTTTATTCCCAAGTTCCTTTTAATTAAAAAAGGGGTTTTGGGGTGCAAAAAAAAAAAAAAAAAAACCAAAAAAATGTTTTTTTGTTTTTACATTTCGTTTTAAACCCCCGGGGCCCAAATTTAGTTTTTAAGCATTTTTTTACGAAAAAGCTTTTAAAGTGAAGATAGTTGCGTGTCTTCACTCTCGGTTTTGATTTTAAAGGGAAAGGTTTGTTCGCAATTTAGGTTGGCATTTAACGCTTTTTTTTCCCCCAGGCAAATTTAATTTCGAATGGACCCAAACCCCCTTTTTGAACCTGTTGTGGTTTGGGTTGTGGGTCTTTTTGTTGGGGGTTCCCTCCCCCAATCAGGTGTAGGGGCCCCTTTTTTTAAATCCCCCTTTTTTTTCAAAATTCTTTCCCTTTCACACGTGAAGTTTGTTGAAAAAAAAAAGCCCAAATTTGTTGTTTTTTTGGGGCGGTTTTTTTTACAAGGCCGTTTTTTAAAATGGTTGACCGGGCCAAAAGTTTTTTTTTTCATGCCCAAAAACCCAAAACCCTTTTGGGGGTTTGCGGGTTTTGGGGGCCCGGGTTGATTTTTTTTTTGGGAAAAGCGGGGGAAGGGGGGGTTTGGCCCGGGGGCCCTTTTGGTGGCGCTTTTTGGGGGGGGGGGTGAAATTTCGACCCACCCGCAAAATTTTTTCCGTTTACGTAAGGGGGATTCCCCCTTTCCCCCTTTTCCCGGGGGCCCCACACTGGTCGCTCTTCTTTCTCCCCCAAAGGTAGCGTTTAACAGTGCCTTTGCTTGAATTTGCGAAGAGTTTCCCAAAGGTGTCTCTTGGTAGTTTAAAAACTTTGCAATTTCTTATAGCCCTTTCCCCTTTGTGAAGAGAAAAACCCCTTCTCTTGTCTTCCTGGCCATTCTTTGCCTTCCCTGTTTGAACCCCACCCGTAAAAAGTCTAGAGGAGCTGAGTATCACAGCATTTTAAAAACTGCTAATTGGGGTTATTAGCTTTTATTGCTGCTCGGTGAACCACAGGTGTTTTAATACCTGATGGAAAGCACCTGTTTGAACCTCTGTTCTTTAGAGTGGTTGTTTTTTAAGGGTTGAATAATTGTGGCAAGAAGAAACCCCCTAAGAACCCTTTACTACTGTTTTCAAAAAAAATTGATTATTTTAGTTGCATTTGGGGAGTTAAAAAAGTCCTTTTAGGATTTTTTTGAATACAATTCCCCAAATTTTAACTATAGTCCCTAAACCCCCTTTTCAGCATTGGGGGTTGAATTAAATTTTTGGGCACAACTGTAAAAATGGGGGGCCCCGTTCAAGGGGTTTCTTCACCCCACATGCGGGGGTATAGACCACCTTAAAATAGTGATGGGGAAAACCTGCGGGGGCCCCCGTCTCTTGTAATTTTATCATGGGGCCTTGCACTGGTGTGAATCATATTCTGGCTCTCATCCACCTGTCCAAAACTCCTTCAGGTTTCCTTAATGTACCCCCTCCCCCTCCCCCCCCCTCTTGTTGGGGCCCCCAAGGCTTGTCCCCCGGGCCCCCTTTTCTTCTATCTTTCACCCCCTTCCTTGGCCAATCATACACCCCAAAGGTTTTAACTATTGCTTTATGCCGACCCACAATTACTTCCGCCCCCCCCCCTCACCCCCCTTTGTCTCAAACCCGAATCAAAACCACTGAACGACCTATCAGATTGGATGTCGCTCTTTCCTCAAAGAACCCCTCCAAAACTGGTCCCCAGTCTTCCCCCAGCCCGGACACCCCCCCGCACGACTTTCCCCTCACGTTAAAAACGCACTTAGGCCCCCCCCCCGCAGGCCAGAGTAATTGGGTCATTTGGACTCCCCAAATATCCTTCCGCCCATGTCCAATCTTTTTCAAAAACGTTTCAGACTCAACCCTAAACCCGCCCCCCAGGCTAGAGTTTTTGGGGTATTCTGGACTCCAACCCATCCTTCCAGCCCCCAAGTCCAATCTTTTTAAAAAACCCGTGCAGATCCAACCCCAAAATCGCCAAAATCCGCCGTTCCTAACCCCCGAAAACCCCCCCAAACAGCTCATCCACTCCCCTCCCAAAATCACGATCGATACGCAACCCTCCCTCACTGGCTGCCCCGCCCTGTGTACCCCAAGTCATGGACTCGGTTAGCTGGTCGCCGTGGGTGTGCTTGTTATTGTGAATTTGCTGCTATGTTAAAAACATTAACCTATTCTTGCCTATGCTCATGAATACAAAGCTTCCTCTGATTGGCTGAGATGGAGAGGTGGGTGGATGACTTTTTGATCTTTTGTCTCAGCCAATCAGAGGAAGGTTTGTGTTCATTCATAGGAAACAAAGCATCCCATGAATGGCTCTCATCCAAACTTTTTTTTTTTTTCCGAGAGTGCGATGGTAAGTCTACATACAGTGTGCCCAGCAAGTGCAACTGCTAGTGCAGTAAATGGTTTGGGCCAGCTTGGCCCAAAGAAACTAAAGGGACATTAAATGTGAAGTTGGGGCAGCACAGTGGCTAAATGGTTAGCACTTCCACCTGGCAGTACTAGGGTCCTTGGTTCAAATCCCAACCACGGCACCACCTGCCTGGAGTTTGCATGTTTTCCCTGTGCCTGCATGGGTTTCCTCCGGGTACTCCAGCTTCCTCCCACACTCCAAAGACATGCTGGTAGGTGAATTGGCTCCTGTCTAAATTGTCCCTAGTATGTGTATGTGAGTTAGGGACCTTAGATTGTACACCCCCTGAGGGTTAGGGACTGATGTGAATATACAATATATATGTACAGCGCTGCATACATTGACGGCGCTATATAAGTACCTGAAATAATAATAATAACATTAAGACACAAAGCTTTCTTTGCTGCAACAGAGTGTAACATTGTCTAGGCGAACAGTAAGTAGGCATCGATGGAGGCTTCCACTGTAGACTCTGAGGACCTCTTCAATTATCCAGAACTGGGATGGAGACTTTCCTTGCTTCAATGTGGACTCTTGTTATCAGTGCATACTCTGATGGCTGTGAAAAGTGATGTTGGGGCCCCCATTACCTTGCATGCTGCTCCTTCTACTTGAAAGATTCTCAAATTCTTTTACGCAAGGTTCACACCTAAGCGTTTTTTGCAGAAATGCACAGCAGTCCATTTAAAATGATTTCCTATGGGACACGTTCACATCTCCACGTTTTCATTCGGTGTGTTTTTGGAAAGGGTAAGGGAGGTTTTTTTAAATGCAAAAAGTTGCGTTTTTGGTTCTAGAGACTTCATTGGAGACGTGAAGGCATGTGCACTCATATACAGTTGTGTTCAAAATAATAGCAGCGTGTTGAAAAAAAGTGAATAAAGCTCAAAATCCTTCTAATAGCTTTTATTTCCATCCACACAAATGCATTGGGAACACGACACATTCTATTCCAAATCAAAACATGAAGAAAAATACATCAAATTTGTGTTGTTTCTCTAAAAGAAATTGAAGAAAAGTGAATATTAGACGGTTCAAAAAAATCGCAGTGTTTGTATTCTTCTTTACAAACTCAAACATTCACTATATAAACTGAGAAATGTTTGAAGATTTTGCTTTCCTTTGAATGACTTAATGAATATTTGGTTGTAGTCGCACTGTTTCTGAGAACTGCTGTACATCTGTGTTGCATGGAGTCACCCAACTTCTGGCCCCTGTGATCAGGTATTCCAGCCCAGGATGATTGGACCACATTCCACAGTTCTTCTCTATTTCTTGGTTTTGCCTCAGAAACTGCATTTTTGATGTCACCCCACAAGTTTTCTATTGGATTAAGATCCGGGGATTGGGCTGGCCACTCCATAACGTCAATCTTGTTGGTCTGGAACCAAGATGTTGCACGTTTACTGGTGTGTTTGGGGTTGTTGTCTTGTTGGAACACCCATTTCAAGGGCATTTCCTCTTCAGCATAAGGCAGCATGACCTCTTCAAGTATTCCGATGTATTCAAACTGATCCATGATCCCTGGTATGCGATAAATAGGCCCAACACCGTAGTATGAGAAACATCCCCCTATCATGATGCTTGCACCACCATGCTTCACTGTCTTCACAGCGTACTGTGGCCTGAATTCAGTGTTTGGGGGTCGTCTGACAAACTGTCTCCGGCCACTAGACCCAAAAAGAACAATCTTACTTTCATCAGTCCACAAAAATGTTGCGCCATTTCTCTTTAGGCCAGTCAATGTGCACTTTGGCAAATTGTAACCTCTTCAGCACACGTCTTTTTTCCAACAGTGGGACTTTGCGGGGCTTCTTGTAGATAGCTTGGCTTCACATAGGCGTCTTCTAATTGTAACAGTACTCACAGGGAACTTTACACCTTCTTTCATCTTCCTGGAGCTGATTGTTGGCTGAGTCCGTGCCATTTTGGTTATTCTTCTATCCATTCGAATGGTAGTTTTTCGCTTTCTTCCACGTCTTTCAGGGTTTGGTTGCCATTTTAAAGCATTTGCGATCATTTTAGCTGAGCAGCCTATCATTTTCTGCACTTCTTTATATGTTTTCCCCTCTCCAATCAACTTTTCAATCAAGGTACGTTGTTCTTCTGAACAATGTCTGGAACGACCCATTTTCCTCAGAATTTCAGAGAGAAATGCACTGTAACCAGCATGTACAACATTTGCCACCTGTTTTTCAAAGAATGAATGACCTCACTAATAGAACTCCACACAGCTATTATTTTGAACATGCCCCTTTCAATTAGTGATTCAATTACACAGAATCAGCAGCATGTATGTCATGACTGTTGGGTCTGTTGGATTTCTATTACTCTACTACACCTGCTAGTTAATTATTTGCCTTGTAGAAATATCATTTCTACCAAAAACAGTGATTGATCCGGTTAGTGATGTCTGACTGCTATTATTTTGAACACAACTGTACATTCCGCTCCCACCTTACTTTCCTCACCCTCCTTCTCCTAACCTCTGGGGATATCTCCCCAAACCCTGGTCCTCCAGTGTCTCACCCCCACACCAGGCACCCTCATTCCCCTGGGAATAGATGCAATCCGCTCAATTTAATATCAGTCCCCATGCTCCTAAAAACCACCCTCCCTTTTTCATGTGCACTCTGGAATGCCCACTCTGTCTGTAATAAGCTCACCTCGGTCCATGACTTTTTTGTCTCCAGCTCCCTTCACCTACTAGCAATTACAGAAACCTGGCTTCAAGCAGCAGATTCTTCTTCTCCCGCAGCACTTTCCTATAGAGGCCTTCTCTGGACCCACTCACCCAGACCTAGTGGTCGGAAAGGTGGTGGAGTTGGTTTGCTTCTATCCCCACTGAGCACCTTTAAAGTCCTCCCTAACCCTCCCTCTTTTTGCTTCTCTTTCGAGACTCGCTGCATTCGGCTGTTTTCTCCCATTTCTCTGAGGATTGCAGTGATCTACCGACCTCCTGGATTGGTGTCTCGCTTTCTTGATGACTTTTCTGCTTGGCTACCCTACTTTCTCTCCTTTGAAATACCCACTATCATTCTTGGAGATTTTAACATCCCCATTAATGTCAACAACCCGGCTACATCCCAACTCTTCAACCTAACCTCATCTTTTTCCTTAACACAATGGACAGTCCTCCAATCACTCTGATGGGAATACATTAGACCTTGTTTTCTCCCATCTTTGCACTCCCGACAACCTCACAAACACCCCCTTTCCTCTCTCTGATCACAATCTCATCACCTTCACAGTGTCCTCGTCTTCAAACACCTATCCCTCCAAGCAGCAAACAATTACCCTCAGAAACGTTCATAACTTTAACCCTTCTCTTTTCTACTCTGCAACTGACCGCCTCTATGACAGAATCTCTCCCCTGTCCTGCCCTGACCTGGCCGCTGCTGTCTACAACAGTTTGCTTTCATCCACCCTAGACTCAATTGCTCCTCTAACCAAACAAATCATCAGGCCCCGATCATTACAACCTTGGCAGACTGCCAAACATGCCTACTTTGTCACTCTCATCAATAGCTTGTCATCCAGTCCTTGTGGTCTCTTCTCTACTTTTAACTCCACTTTCTCCACCTCCACCCAGCACCTCACTCACGGCTTACGAGATTGCAAATCATTTCAAAAACAAGATTGATGCAATTCTTAGGGACATCTCCACTGCACAGACATCCATCCCACTTAGCATACCTTTTACTAAACCTCTCTCAACACTTTCCTCTTTTGGCCTTGCTACTACCGAAGAGGTCACTAAGGTTTTCTCAGAAGCCCGTCTTCCTACCTGCCTCCTGGATCCTGTCCCCTCACAACTACTATGGTCACCCTCTTCTTCTATCCTATGCTCCCTCACTCACATCTTCAATCTCTAATGGTGCCTTCCCCTCCCCTCTAAAACATGCACCACATCACTCCCATACTTAAAAAGCCCTCCCTTGACCCCACCAACCTGAACAACTTAAGACCCATCTCCCTGCTGCCGTTCACTTCTAAACTCTTAGAACGCTTAGTCTACAATCACCTGAGCTCCCACCTCACTGACAACAACCTTCTTGACCCGTTACAGTCTGGCTTTCGCTCACTACACTCCACTGAAACTGCCCTACTAAAACTCACTAATGATTTACTAACTGCTAAGACCAATGGCCACTACTCCGTACTCTTACTACTTGACCTCTCTGCGGCTTTTGATACTGTTGACCATCCCCTCCTCTTCAAAAAAACTCCACTCTCTTGGCCCCCGAGACTCTGCTCTCTCCTGGGTCCTCCTCCTCTACCTATCGCAGCTCTCCTTCAGCATTACCTATAACTGTCTCCTCCTCTCCACTCCCTCTTTCTTTAGGGGTCCCTCAAGGTTCTGTGCTTGGACCCCTTCCCATCTCCATCTACACCTCCTCACTTGGTCACTTGATAAACTCCCATGGCTTTAAGTACCATCTCTGTTTCAGATGACACACAAACCTATCTCTTTCTACTCCTCACCTCACACCCCTTTAGTCTCCTCTTGCATTTCTAACCTATAAGTGACATATCGCCATGGATGTCACTCCACTTCCTCAAATTCAATCTTTCCAAAACTGAGCTTTAGTATTCCCCCCAGCCCGTGCCCCCTCCCCTGACTTTCCATCAAGATCAATAATACAATCATCAGTCCCTCCCCTCATGCCAGGGTACTAGGTGTAATCCTAGACTCCCATCTGTTTTTACAGCCCCAAATCCAATCACTGTCCAAATCATGTAGACTTCACCTCAACATCTCCAAGATACGCCCGTTCCTAACCTCGGAAACCACTAAGCAACTTATTCACTCCCTGGTTATCTCTCACCTTGACTATTGTAACTCCCTCCTCATTGGCTGACCTCATCGCAGGCTATCCCCTCTTCAGTCTATCATGAATGCTGCTTACAGACTCATCCACCTTACTAACCATTCTGTATCTGCCACCCCTCTCTGCCAATCCGTCCACTGGCTTCCCATTGCCCAATGAATAAAATTCAAAACATTAACAATAACATATAAAACCATTTATAAACTCTGCCCCAAATTACATCTCCAATCTTGTCTCCAAATATCACCCAAACCGTACTCTCCGCTCCTCGCATGACCTCCTGCTCTCTAGCTCCCTCGTCTCCTCCTCCCATGCTCATCTCCAGAGCTTCCCCCATCCTCTGGAGCTCTCTACCCCTATTTATCAGACTATCGCCTACTCTGCTCGCTTTTTGGCGATCTCTGAAAACCTCCCTCTTCAGGGAAGCCTATCCTGCCCTCAGCTAATAATGGAATCTGGGGATGTCAGTGACACCAAGTCAGTTCCCCCCAGTGTCAGCAGTCCCGCTATAAGGTGCTGATTGCCGCCAAAAAAAAAAAGAAGAAAATTCCAGTATCTATACCATTTGTAGACGTAAACCAATTAATTTTCTCGTGGGTGTTTTTTTTTTGTGTGTTGTGTTTTTTTTTTTTTTTTTTCCCCCTCCCACCTCTTCAGATTGCCTTACTTAGCACTTTACTAAAACTTTAACTATGATGGTCTCTGAGGGAAGGAAAAAAAACCCATAAGCGCATATCTGGAGAGAAAAATATCACTCATCTGTGTTCTTTTGGTCAGGTTGGATAACCACTTCTCTTTTGCAGCTACAGGTGAAACTCAAAAAAAAATTAGAATATGGTGCAAAAGTTCATTTATTTCAGTGCAGCAACTTAAAAGGTGAAACTAATATATGAGATAGACTCATTACACTGTTCAACAAATTTTTATTTTTTGCCAGTTTTGGAAACAAAAGGATCCATTTCTTAATGAATTTCATATTCTGAGTTCAAATATAACAATGAAATTTGTCAATTGGCTCTAGTTTTTCTGTAAACGGAAAGTTTTCTACTATAGGCGTAATGACTACATAATGCACAATAATTATATAGATAGATGTCTTTCCACAAATATAAAGCAAGTGATACTGACTACATAACAAAGCCTAAATGGCATAATATATTGCATAGGATTACCAAGAAAAATTATAGCCATAAGCTAAGTTGAATCATTTTAATACTTAGGATTCTCACTAGTTTTGTCTTCAGTTTGTGTCGGTTTTGCTTCTCTTGGCTTTTCTCTTGTATTCGAGGAAAGGGCTATCTTTCTGACGATGACGGTAGAAAGACGTACGAACATCACTTGCTAGGAGATTCCACTGTTGTAGTCTTGACCCCAAAAGCTCTGCCTTGTTCTTCGGAAGATCCAGGTCTCTGATAAGATCGCTCAATTCCACTTGTGTAATAAGGTGTGGTTCAGTGGGTGTGGACTTTCTTCAGTCTGGGTCATGTGAGGTTGACGGTTGATGACTACACGCTTCAGGTTCTTCCTCACTTGACTCAACCACGAAGGATTCTGGT
This sequence comes from Staurois parvus, assembly GCA_951230385.1. Lineage (NCBI taxonomy): Eukaryota > Metazoa > Chordata > Amphibia > Anura > Ranidae > Staurois > Staurois parvus. Next base: position 11,378 of record CATNWA010003365.1, on the reverse strand, counting down.
GCTTTAGGAATTGGTAGCCCCTCTCCATGAGGAACTGGACGTATTGCCGATGGAATATTTGGATAGTGCACAGATAACGTTTTCTTCTTATTTAGCCCTTTTGTTGGAGGCACCATACAAAAGTAACAATTACTAACATGATCTGTTGGCTCTCTCCAAATCATTGGCACAGTGAAAGGCATAGATGCCTTTTTTCCATTCAACCATTGCTCCAGTGCCGTCCCACAAGAATTGCAGCATATATGTGGTGCCCAGCTCTTGTCCTGGTCTCCTATCTTGCAGCCAAAATACAAGTTGTAGGCTTTCTTAATCATTCCTGTTATCCTCCTTTTTTGTGAGATAAAAGTTATTTCACCGCAGATATAGCAGAAATTATCTGCTTTATTCACACAAGTTTCGAGGCATTACTGAGTAGCCTATATAAGCATAAAACGAAATGTAAAGACGCTGTCGAACTACAATCAGCTACAGATACTGCAGCTTTTATGCAGTGAAGTGATGCAATTAAAGGCTAATATTGCATCATCTCAGTATACATGCAATTTTCTATTGGTCACCAGTATCAATTGCGCAATATGCAGCTGAAGTTGCATCATAATTTTGAATGGCTTACGTCATTAGATGGGTGAATATATCATGGAAACTAGAGCCAATCAACATTTTTTAGGGTCATTTTCGTTTTCAGCACCCCAAAATTATGTAAGATTAGCTAATTTTATGCCCAAAAACTTTTTACCTGTTGAACAGTGTTACATGCAAAGCAAGATAGTTCAAGCCGTGATTTGTCATCATTGTGATGATTATGGCTTACAGCTCATGAAAACCCCAAATCCACAATCTCAGAAAATGAGAATATTGTGAAAAGGTGCAATATTCTCGGCTCAAAGTGTCCCACTCCAATCAGCTAATTAAGCCATAACACCTGCAAAGGGTTCCTGAGCCTTTAAATGGTCTCTCAGTCTGGTTCAGTAGGAATCACAATCATGGGAAAGACTGCTGACCTGACAGTTGTGCAGAAAACCATCATTGACACCCTCCATAAGGAGGGAAAGCCTCAAAAGGTAATTGCAAAAGAAGTTGGATGTTCCCAAAGTGCTGTATCAAAGCACATTAATAGAAAGTTATGTGGAAGGGTAAAGTGTGAAAGAAAAAGGTGCACAAGCAGCAGGGATGACCGCAGCCTGGAGAGGATTGTCAGGAAAAAGGCCATTCAAAAGTGTTGGGGACTTTCACAAGGAGTGGACTGAGGCTGGAGTCAGTGCATCAAGAGCCACCACACACAGACGGATCCTGGACATGGGCTTCAAATGTCGTATTCCTCTTGTCAAGCTGCTCCTGAACAACAAACAATGTCAGAAGCGTCTTACCTGGGCTAAAGAAAAACAGACCTGGTCTGTTGCTCAGTGGTCCAAATTCCTTTTTTCTGATGAGAGCAACTTTTGCATGTCGTTTGGAAACCAAGGACCCCGAGTATGGAGAAAGAATGGAGAGGCCCAAGGACCCGAGTATGGAGGAAGAATGGAGAGGCCCAAGGACCCAGAGTATGGAGGAAGAATGGAGAGGCACAAGGACCCCGAGTATAGAGGAAGAATGGAGAGGCACACAAATTTCCACAGTCTGTGTTGATTTGGGGAGCCATGTCATCTGCTGGTGTTGGTCCATTGTGCTTCATTAAGTCCAGAGTCAACGCAGCCGTCTACCAGGAGATTTTGGAGCACTTCATACTTCCTTCCACAGACGAGCTTTATGGGGATGCTGACTTCATTTTCCAGCAGGACTTGGCACCTGCCCACACTGCCAAAAGCACCAAAACCTGGTTCAATGACCGTGGGATTACTGTGCTTGATTGGCCAGCAAACTCGCCTGACCTGAACCCCATAGAGAATCTATGGGGCATTGCCAAGAGAAAGATGAGAGACATGAGACCGAACAATGCAGAAGAGCTGAAGGCCGCTATTGAAGCATCCTGGTCTTCCATAACACCTCAGCAGTGCCACAGGCTGATAGCTTCCATGCTGCATTGAGGCAGTAATTGCTGCAAAAGGGGCCCAAACCAAGTACTGAGTACATATGTATGCTTATACTTTTCAGAGGTCCGATATTGTTCTATGTACAATCCGTTGTTTTATTGATTGCATGTAATATTCTCATTTTCTGAGATTGTGGATTTGGGGTTTTCATGAGCTGTAAGCCATAATCCTCACAATGATGACAAATCACGGCTTGAACTATCTTGCTTTGCATGTAATGAGTCTCTCTCATATATTAGTTTCACCTTTTAAGTTGCTGCACTGAAATAAATGAACTTTTACACGATATTCTAATTTTTCGAGTTTCACCTGTATGTGCAGTATCTTCATCCTTTGAGGTGATTGTAGCCATGTTGGAGCACTTGCAACCAAAACAAGAACTGAGACTGTTTTTTATTTAATAAACTTGGTGTATTAGTACTGCTTGGACCTTGAAGGGTGTACCCCTGAAAGCTTGTACTGACATTTGGATGTTGGTGCAAAGAGAGATCAGACAGTACTGAATTATTTTTGTTTGCCTGTGCTTCTCCCACTGAATAGATTGATGGCCACTCTAAGGCTCCATGTACACGGGACACTTCTGAACAATGAAAACTGACTGCTGGAAAACGTAGTTTAAAAAAACCGTCTGTTTAGCTGCATTTGCATACCGCGTTTTATGAGCGTTTGCAGTTTGAAATTTTTTTTTTAAAGATAACCTCAGGAGACCTTCCAAAATGCCCAGAATGCACTGAAAAACAGTAAAAAATTAACTATTTCAGACCTTTTGAGAGAAACGGAGAGCAGAAGCAGAGAGAGCAGTATGTGTTGAAATTAGCTGTCTTTTTTTTTTTTTTTTTTTTTTTGTGGTGTTTGGATGTGTTCCGGCTCATTTCTGTGCAGAAATTATTACAGCAGTGTCTAACATATTTTCTTTCATGCGAAACCTCAAAGTATGGTGTATCGGGTCCATTTGAGTAACGGGAAAATGCTTTGCATGCCTTTTTCATGATGGAAAAAGGCTCTGGACAGCATTTGGAAATGGAAGAGTTAAAAACATTTTCTAAACGCAGGTAGCCGCGTTTACACGCGTTTGAAGCGTTGATGAAATTTACTCCTGAACGGAAGTTTGGTACGTTCAAAAAAAACGACTGTAAACTCAACTGCCTGTAAATGACGATGTGTACATGGACACATAGGAAAACATTAGGGACAGTTCAGGGGCTGCTGAAAAAAACGCAGAAAAGCTCCTGAACGTCCGTTTATCAGCTGCAGTGTACATGGAGCCTAAAGTGCACAATTGGAGAAAATCAAAAAGTAAAGTCTTCTGCTACATCCTCTTCTCAAAATCCGCATGACAAAGTTCTGCTTTCTCTGCAGGCCTGCCAGGTGCTGAAAAACCACAAGTGGAAGATTATCTTTTTGCTGTTGGCGGTTTTCATTGTCGGTTTTTTCATCGGATATGGCACCAGTCATTGTGGTACGTGTTTTGATTAATTTATTTTCTCACTATCCTACCACACAATATTCAGCAGTGTTCTACTATTGCAGTGGTTCTCAACCTGTGCGCCGCGACCCCTTTGGGGGGTCGAAACGACCCTTTCACAGGGGTCGCCTAAGACCATCGGAAAACACATATTTCTGATGTGTAAAGAGCAGCTACTGTGTTGGAAGCAGCTACTGTGTTGGAAGCAGCTACTGTGTTGGAAGCAGCTACTGTGTTGGAAGCAGCTACTGTGTTGAAAGCAGCAGTATTGGAGGTAAAAGGACACTCATGAATTATAATTGCTGGGTAAATAATTTTTATAGTTGGGGGTCACCACAACATGAGGAACTGTAATATTAAAGGGTCACGGCATTAGGAAGGTTGAGAACCACTGTACTATTGCATGTACAAATGGGAGCATTTTCCTAAGATCGAAGGAGTGAATTGGAAAAAGAAGAAAACCTTCTGGCTACCAGATGGCGCTGATCATAATGGTGAATAAGAATTTATTTCCTGCGATCATAATTTCCTGGTTCACTCATTAACCCCTTCACTCCTAAGGGTAAACAAATCTTAATGCCTAAGCACAATTTTGCAACTTTGACATGTTTGTAAAACCGTCCATATCATCACAACTACTTTGTACATCCAGGTGGATTATACCGCGTTTTTTTCAGGACAAATTGGGCTTTCATTTGGTGGTAAATGGTAATGGATATCTCCTGATGAGTTTTTTTTTAATTTTTTTTTTTTATATCGAAGGAAAACTGGCCCAAAGTAGTAAAATAAAAAAATAATTTTTTTTAATTTTTAGCTGTGTTTCTTGTTACTACCATAACCTACCACCAAAGAACCCAAAATAAATTCTCCAGCTCTTGACGATTGCAGCAATACCATATATGAGTATTTTATTTGTTGTTTGTACCTGTAATACAGCCCAGAAAAACAAACAATAATGAGCCTTTTGTTTTTTGTCGGGTTTTTTTTTTTTTTTTTTTTAACCTAAAACACACTGACACGGACACCAATTTTTTTTTTTTCTTAATCCTGACCTTTGACCAAACACTTACTCTGGCACTGAACTAGATCAAACCTTGATCTAGGTGTTTTTTCTTTATTTTTTATTTTTAATATGTATTATTATCATATTATATATTTTTTTCTTTAAACATTTTGTTTCTCCCTCTATGCCAGGAGTTAGAGAGATACAATGTATCTCCCTCCTCCATTCATAGAGAGAGGAAAAAAAACAAGGGGGCCGGGCTGCACAGTGACTGATCACTGTGATAGCCAATCAGAGGCTGTCACAGCGATCATGTGACCCGGAATCGGGAGTCCCGGGTCCCAATTGTTAGAACGGAACCTGGTGCTCTCAGTGCGGTGCGCTCCCAGCACAGACAGGTACGCAAATATGCGGCCCCATGGAAAAAAGCCCAGTTCTGTGAGGCCGCATATTTGTGACGTTGGCATCAAGGGGTTAAGGAAAATTAACTTTCGACCTATAGTGGCAATAGCCTAGTAACATTTGATTTTTGCCCCCACTCAGTCTTGCCGGATGAATGGTTCTGCGAATTGTTAGAAGTACACTTCATAGTTAAAGCCTGTATGGCTCTTTGTATCTTGACAATATTTGTTTAGCCTGGAGTTCAGATGCTGTGTTCTATACATAATTGTAACTTTTTTTTTTTATGTGGAAGTACCCGAGTTTTAGATAGCATCAGCCTTTTAGGCTAGGTTCACATATGTGCGGGTGGTGCGGCTGCAGATCGCGCACAGATGAATGTGGACCCGGGTGCCCATTAATTCTAATGGCACACCGCCCGCACTGGAAAACGCAACCGTACTGGGAACCAAGGTTCCCGTGCAGGCTGTGTTTTCCGAAGAAGTGCAGGGACTTGGTTTATGTACCCCTGACTGTGGAGGGAAATGGGGTGGTCTCCACGACCTTACCTTCACTTGCCGGCTCAGGACTCTGTACAGACCAGTCAAGTTCCTCCACCCCAAACTGGCTCCTCCATGTCTTTATGGACCTTGCTTTGTGCACTGGTGTGCAGTCATGTTGGAACAGGAAGGGGCCATCCCCAAACTCTTCCCACAAAGTGGGAGCATGAAATTGTCCAAAATGTCTTGGTATGCTGATGCCTTCAGAGTTCCCTTCACTGGAACTAGCGGGCCAAGCCCAACCCCTAAAAAAAACAACCTGTGACATAAATGTACAGATTTGAGTAGCTGAGATATGATCAGTAGCAATATGTAAGCATAAATTTAGTTTCATTCCTTGTTATTAAAGATGTATTCAGTCATAGGTATTCAGAGACATATGGTCACCCTTTAGCATCTGAAAAGACAGGTGTCATTTCCAGCCTGAGGAAGCTGCTCTAAGTGCCAATAAGATTTGTCACCTACATATAATCAGACTTTGCCACCGTCCTGAAGTGTAAAAGAGGAACGCCAGACATTTCGGCGGCAGGAGACCGAGGGGGCTCTGATCTGTCTGGGGAGCTCTGATGTATATACACAGATCAAAGGAATAGATTTCGTCTCTCATAAAAGCTTAAAAATTTGTTGCAGAAAGATGAAAATACTTCCTTCTGATTGGGCACTCTGTAGGCTACATCTGCATGTAAAAAACTGTATTTGTGGCCTATGTAGAATGTCAGAAAAATGCAGGAAATGGTTATGTGGCGCCGGATTGCGACAGCTGAACACTGATTAGTACTGTCACGATCGGGCTGATGCGCTGGTGTCGGAAATTCAATTCCTGACTTGGTGATTCAAGCCGTTCCTGGTCCAATCGACTTTGGGCATTTCAGCACCCAGAACGTCCTGTGGGCTGGTACGGGAACACCCCCCAGGGTTGATTGGCCAAGGACTAAGTCCAACCCACGTCCATATTCCCATAAATTGAAGACTTGAGGTATGGACGTTGTGATTCGTATGGAGCCAGTTCTATCGACTGACGGATTACGGACTTTCTCTGACTTGCTCCAGTCGCAGGATAAATCTTGGTAAAAGTTTTATTTGTTTTTTATTCCCTTTTATTTTATAGTGAATAGTCAATTGTGTGTCTTCTTGTATTTTCTGTAACTTTTTATACTTTGTACATATTTTTATGCACTGCCCACTTTCGGGATATTAAATCTTAAAATGAATAAGTGACTTCTGGGTACTTAAGCGCTGGCTCATATCTCCGGAGAGATTAGATTGTATTGTATTTTAGTGTCTTTATATGCTCGGTCAAGTTCATTGCCAATCTGTATGCAATTACACTGCGTGTTGGCAGATTGCGTGCAGATTGTAAGGGTGACCGGTCTGCCAGACGGAGATCTGTGTGTGTGTGTGTGTGTGTGTGTGTGTGGGTGTCCCAGCAGACCGTTCTGCGGATAAACTGTTGGGTGGTGGCAAGCTACCATTTGTGGTGTGTGGGGGGTGTGTGGACAGTGGAAGAGTGATTAACACCAGGGTTCTAGCTTGTAGGACAGCTGGAGGAATCCTAGAAGGGTGTGTGATTGCTAGGCTGCTCCTCAACCCTAATTAGTGCACCAGATTGTATATAAGATCGTGTCTGCCTGTGTGTGTGGTCAGCCAGCTGGATTGGAGTGGAGTCTTCCTCCGGTGGTGGCCAGAGGTAGTGCAGGCTGTGAAAGTGTATCACGGCTGGTCTTACATACTTATATATGTTCAAAGTAAGTTATTCCCTCTTACCCCAAGTCACGGCCGCACGTGCGCGCCTTGGTTAGCTAGTCGCTGTGTGCGTGTGAGGTGGACCGTGACACAACCTCACACCATAATCCCCCACCCCCCACCCACCAAATTTTACACTTGGCACAATGCAGTCAGGCAAGTACTGTTCTCCTGACAACTCTGCCAAACCGAGACATGTCCATCGGATTGCCAGACAGAGAAGCGTGATTGGTCACTCCAGAGAACATATCTCCACTGCTCTAGAGTCCAGTGGCGGCGTGCTTTACACCACAGCATCCGACGCTTTGCATTGCACTTGGTGATGTAAGGTTTGGATGCAGCTGCTCAGCCATGGAAACCCATTCCATGAAGATCTCTACACACTGTTGTGCTAATCTGAAGGCCACACAAAATTTGGAGGTCTTTAGCTATTGACTCTGCAGACAGTTGGTGACTTCTGCGCACTCCGTGCTTCAGCATGCGCTGACCCCGCCCTGTCATGTGACGTGGCCTAGCACTTGGTGGCTGAGTTGCTGTTGTTCCCAGTTGCTTCCACTTTGTTGTAATCCACTAACAGTTGACCGTGGAATATTTAGTAGCCAGGAAATGTCACGGATGGACTTATTGCACAGGTGACCACCTATCACGGGACCACGCTTGGAGTCACTGAGCTCCTGAGAGCGACCCATTCTTTCACAAATGTTTGTAGAAGCAGTCTGCATGCCTAGGGGCTTGATTTTTTTATACCTGTGGCCATGATGGAGGGGATTGGAACACCTGAATCACATGATTTGGAGGGGTGTGTCACTACTTGGCAATATGGTATGTAGGAAAAATGGGGTGTGTGTATGTATGTGTGTATATATGTGTGTGTGTGTGTATGTGTATATATATATATATATATATATATATATATATATATATAAAATATTTACGTCATTCTCTCAAGGAGAGAAAAATGCAATGCATCTTTCTCTCCATTCAGAAGAGAAAGGGAAAACATAGGGGCGGATAGTGCAGTGACTGATCAGAGGCTATCACAGAGATCAGGTGATTGGGTCCCGATTGTCAGTACAAGACTCGGGGCTCTCGGTAAGAACTCAGTATCTGTGCTAGGAGTGTTCTGTGCACCGTGCGTCCTGCACAATCACAGGTACTCATATATTCAGCTCCTCAGAATAAAGACCCTCTTCCATGAGGCTGCATATGTGAGTACTGTCCACACCAAGGGGTTAAAGTTGGAGTAAATGCCTCTTCTTTTTTTTTTTTTTGTAGGTACCTTAAATCTAAGTGCACAGTTTAGGAGATATTTACTTGTGTAGCCGCCATTGACGTCACCAGTGCATGCGCTCTGAAGGAATGGCATACCTGTGACGTTCCTTCAGAGCCCTGTGCCATAAGCAGTGATGCATGCGCGGGAGTGTGACGTCGTTGCGGCTTGGCCATGCAAGTAGCTGCAGCCAGCGAACACGGAAGAAGACCGGGTAAAGATTATTTGTTTTAATCACATAATAAAATGAATTGCTACCCTGTAACCGAAACATTTGCATGAGAGCTTCTTCTTTTGAAAAACACTTACTGGCTGGATCACCTGATTAAAAGAGAAGAAAGTCTAAAGAAAATTAATGCAGCCACTACATGTAAGAATTGGTAAACTGCAATATAATGCTTGCTTTTGGGTTTATTCCTGCTTTAGACATCATCTTTAAACCCGTCCCACTGAGCATATGCAAATATCCAGCCCCACTGGGCCCTGTTCCGTGGGGCCGTACATTTGCATAACTGTCTTTGTGCTGGGAGCAAGCCACATGGCGCGCTCCCAGCACAGAGATCAGAGCCCATACTAACGATTGGGACCCGGAACTCCTCAATCCGAGTCACCTGATTGCTGTGATAGCCTCTGATTGGCAGTCAGTTGCTGTGATGCCCGCCCCTGTGTTTTTTTTTTTTTTTTGAATTTATCTTTTTTTTCTTTTCTCTGAATGGAGAAGAGATGCATTTTCTCTGTCTTTCTCTCAAGTGTTTGTTTTTTTTTTTTTTTTTTTTTTTTCTTCATCTTTTCTCTATGAAAAAAAAAAAAATGCCTAGATCAAAGTTCGATCTAGGTTAGTGTTTGGGTCAGGGTCTGTATTGTTTTTGGCCAGGATTTCTTTTGTTTAAGTCTGTGTGTATTAGGTAGGCTAAAAAAAAGCAAAATGTGCGCTATTGTTTCTGCGTTGTACTGAAGGTACAAATAACATACACATGTGGTATTGCTTAAATCGGTCAGGAGCAGGAGAATTTATTTTTGGGTTGTTCGTTGGTGGTAGGTCATAGGAGTAGAAAGAAATATACAGCTAAATTTAAAAAAATAAAAAAAAAAAAAAAAATATATATATATATATTATTATTATTATTTTAGGCCAGATTTTTCTTTTTGATAATTAAAAAAAAAAAAAGAGATCCATTACTCCAAAATGAAAGCCCAATTAGCCCTGAAAAAAACCCAAGGTATAATCCACATGGATTCATAAAATGGTTTGACATGTGTTAGCAAAACCACACATCAGAAGTTGCAAAATTGTGCTTAGGCGTTACCATTTATTTTACCATCAGATGTGAAGGGGTTAAGCATCTGACTCATTATGGGAAGCCGCTCTTCTGCCATTATTCCAGCCAGTCTGAGAGCCCACTGAGGGGGACCTGTAAGGAACCATGGGCCACACTCCTATGGGCTATGACATGGCACAATCCTTTTGGCGTGCTACTGATCAAACCGTTCACTCTCAGTAGCAGATCTGTGTGACCAGTGGAATAACAGATCTGGTTTTTGTGCATTGATATTATGAGAAATGACTTCCCTTGGTGCCTAAACATGTGTTGTAGAGGAGGAACCCTAAAGCTACCAATACACTGGTAGAATTTAATTTGTTACATTTTTTTCATTAGGTCGACCCCTTCCTGATTGGATCTGGTATAAAAACGTCGGCTATTACTATTCAGAGGAAAAGTTGGACTGGCTATCCAGCAAAAAGTTTTGTGAACAAGAAGGAGGGATACTTGCCGTTCTTAAGGATGATATCATCCGGGTGAGTGTCAGATAAATGAGCTCATTTGTGTTTTCTTGTGTGAAGACTCCCCTCTCCCCCCCCTTCTAATTTCCCCCTCGATTTTTCTCTTGCCCAGCTACTTACACCCACCCACTGTTCAGGCTCTACAACAGCACTCCACAAACTGCAGCATGGGGGCTGGATGTCTCCCTTTGCTGGCTTCTATCTGGCCCTTGGGGATACTACCCTATCCACTGATACGTGGAGTGGTCTCATGGGGCCTTTCAAACTCACCGGGACTTTGATTTTGAGACACTTTTTCTAGTTAGCTTAGTAGTCCGCTACTACACGTGGAATGCACGGTGTTAGGTTTCCATTCTCAAAAAAGTCCTTCCTGTCGAGGTGGTGGTGCACAACATTCTGGGTGAGGTTGGGAAGATTCGGGGGTCTTGAGAAGGACGGATGGGGGCCGGGAGCCTGGACTGCTGTCTGTCAGTCTCTGGGGCGTGGCTTCTTTCTGTCCTTTCACGTCCTCTAGATTTTTGTAAGATTGGAGTTTTGAAAAAAGGTTGCATGCATGGGATCAATGTTTAATCGTTTCTTAGCCTGAGGGGGGGTTTAGGTGACGGTAATGTTTGCAGAGATACATTATAAATATGATGAGAATAGTAAAATATGATTGGTTCTGTTAGTTTTTCCCGGCAAAAAAAAAAAGCAGTTTATGGTTTTCCATTCTGAAGTAAGCTATTTTTGTTTAATTATATATTTTTTTTATTTTATTCTGTGTATATATATATATGTAACATTTTTTTTATGTTTGTAAGATTTTTAATAAACAAAAGTGTACTCTATCCACTGAGCCAAAATTCCTGTCACTGATGCCACCAAAGAGGCACTATTTCTCCCACTGACACCAATGATGCGGCAGAATTTTTTCCATTGGCATCAGTGACGGGGCACTCTGCCTCCCACTGCCGCCAGTGACGACGGGGCACTCTGCCTCCCACTGCCGCCAGTGATAGGGCACTCTGCCTCCCACTGCCGCCAGTGACGACGGGGCCCGCTGCCCTCCCACTGCCGCCAGTGACGACGGGGCCCGCTGCCTCCCACTGACGCCAGTGATAGGGCACCCTGCCTCCCACTGTCGCCCAGTGATAGGGCACCCTGCCA
>CATNWA010003364.1:0-19528 GCA_951230385.1 Staurois parvus | reverse complement strand
TTTTTCGGCGAATTCGGCGAATCGCCGAACCAAAATTTTTAAATTTTTTTCCCGCTAAACTCTAACCATCACCAACCCCCTTTTAAAATTCTACATTATGGAAAACCCTCCCTCCCCCCTTAACCCCCGGGGAAAAAACAGGGAAATTTCCCACTGAATATCGGGACTTTTTACCACACAATCCGGGTTTTTTTCTTTTTGGTTTTTCCTGCTCTTCCCAAAATTTTTTAAGGTATCAAACCCCTTAGCTGTTTTTATCAGTTTAAAAATCCCAAAGGGTTTTTCTTTTTTTTTTCCCTACTGAAGTCTAAAGTTTTAGGGAATAAGCATGTGCCGGGAAATTTTTTGGGCTTCAACCCCTGTTATCTCCTAAATTTTAAAAAAATTATTTTTTCCCCAAAATTTCACCTAAATTTTTAGGGCACTCCCCCTTTATATTTTGCCATTGTCCCTTTTTGCCCAACATCCTCTCCAAACATAAAGGTAAATTTACCCAAATTTGTTTTTTATTTGCCACAGTTGGTGAAAATTTTCCCCTAGCCAAACACTTGTAATTTTTTTCCACCACCCTCATATTCCCCTCTCTGTTTTACTAATCTAAATTTTTTCTTTTTCTGTTGCTATTCGAATGTTTTTCCCCAAATTTTCCCTTTCCCATTTTACATGAAACAAAGGGGGGGGCAACCCCCATCTTTCCCGGTAAAAATTTTTTAAAAAATATGGGAAGTACCTTGTTTCCAGGGTTTTATTTGTATTAAAAAGTTGTTCTAGAAAATTTTAAAATCTATCATTGGTCTTAAGGGTTAGGGTGTATAAGTAAATTGTACTTTCTCCTAATATACGATTTTGTGTGAATTATCTTATTAAATTGTGTTCATTTAACCCCCTTTGGGGCGGTATTGCCAAGTGTAGCTGGGGGTTAAATTTTTCAGTCCCAAAAAAGCGGAAAACCCCGAGTACCTCGGAAAAACCAGGCACTTTTTGTCGGGTTTCCCCCCCTGAGCATTTTACCTTGTCCTTTGCCCCCCTGCAGGTCCCCAGCCATCTCCTCGGCCGAAGCCGGCATCCCGTTTTTCTTTTTTTCCGGTCCCTGCGAGCGCCCGGGATGTATGGGATGAAACGGGGCCCGGAAAACCGGGGGTTTTTTTAAAAAATCAAAAAAACTGACTTTACTAATACAAAAAAATCACATAGTAAAAATTACTGTTTTCAAAGCTTTTTCACTTAAAATTTTGTCCCTCTACTTTGTCCTGTGCCCGGCCTGCTTTTTTAATTTTCTTTCTGCCTGGTAACCTTAGAAAGTTTTTTACCCCCAAAAAAGTTTCCCCCTTTAGGCAAAAGGGGTTTTTAAAGCCCAGTAAAATTTCAGCGATAGTAAATAAAAAACCACTTGCATTTTTGATTTGATAGTCGGGGGGAAAATTCGTCATCAGACACTAAAAACCCGTTTTGGGGACGGGAAAATCACCCGATTTTGTAACTTGGCGTATATTTAAAAATTTCCCGTTTTTTTGGGTGGATTTTTATTATTGAAAAAAATGTTTTTAATTATTTTTATTTTTTATTTATTTATTATATTAAAATTTTTATGTTTTTGGGGGTTTCAAGTTTTTTCATACCCAGAATTTTTATTTGGGACTCTTGTTCGGACAGATTTCAGTGAGTTTTTTCCTAAAATTTACGGGCCTACAAAAAAAAAAGGGACTTTTTTTCCATGCAAAAAAATGAAACCGCTTTCAGCCACAGAAGTAGGGGGGTTTTCTTACCCCCTTTTTTAAAAACACTTGGGCGGGGGTTAAAATTTATGTTTTTTTTTTTTTTTTTTTTTTTTTTTTTTTTCTTTTATTCCCCCTTTTTAAAATTTTTTTCCTTTAAGGTTGCTTTTTTGTGGGTTTCCCAAAGATCAAAAAAAAAAAAAAAAAAGGGGATTAAGTTTTTTTTTCCCCCCCTTTTGGCATTATAGTAATCTTTCCCTTAAAAAAATCGGGCACATTTTAAAACCCCCCTTATCCTTGCCCCTAATAACCCTTATAGCTTATTCTTGTTTTTTTTATTTTCCAAATATTTTCTCAATATGGTTTTTTTTTTTTAAAAATGGGCCCCCCCGGAAGTTTTTTTAATAGGAAAAACTTTTGGGAAAGTATATATAGGTTTTTGGGGGGCGATAATCTTTTTTTATCAAGTTTAATTTCCCCCAAAGAAGATGGTTTTACCAAAAATTTTTCCCTAAAGTTTTTCCCTTTATCTGGGGTTTGGTTATGGGATAAAATTTTTATTCTTTTTAAAAGTTTTTTTAAAGGGACGGGTTTCAGTTTAATCCCTAAGTATTTAAATTTCCCCTTTTTCCCCGCCTCGCATAAGAAGGGAAATTTTTTTTGCAAATTTTTTTTTTTAAAATTACCCGGGCCCCGGTTAATATTTAATATCTTGTTTTTTTACGGGAAAAATTTTTTAGGTTTGACTTTTCCTCTAAAAGATTTCCCATTATTTTCACTAATTTTAGGTTTAATGTCAACCAAAGGGTTTAAAAGGCCCCCTTTAAACAGCATTTTTCATCCCCCATACGCTGCCCTTTGTGTTCTTCTCCCTATCTGGCCCCCTTTTTTCTTTTACTTTTTTCTTAATGTTGCTAAGGGGGTTTTCTAAGGTGTCAAGGTCCCTCCCTTTTTTCCCAAAGGGGTTTGTGCTGCTCCATGTGCTGGCATCCTTTCTTGGGTTTCTGCAAAGGCAGGGTGGGAGTCTTTTATGCCTTCGGGCCCCTCTAAAGGTCCACCCCCCCAGAGGGGTGGGGTTTTGATTAAATAAAAGTCTGTTGTCCCCCCATCCCCTTTTTCCCATTGTGTCTTGTTTTGTTAGTGTTGAAACCTTTTCTGTGTATACTTCGTGACCCCTCCTGGAATCTGACTCGGCTTGTGATGGGAACCATTCTCGGGGGCCCGTTTTCCTTTGTTTGGGCCTTTCCCATTGTAAACCCGGCCTGGGACCTGTGATTCTTTGTCTCCCTGTTCTTACCGTTTGTCCCATTTTTGTCAAACCCGGGCCCCTTGCCCGACTACGAAAAGGGTCTGATTCCTCCCCAGCTACACGCCATTGGCGGGGGCCCCATTACCACGCGGGGGTTTGTTTGGGGGGGCCTTTGTCCGGCCCTTCGTCAAGTCTTCCCCCCCAAAACGGGGGGCCCTGGTAAAAAAGGAAAGCCTGGGCCCTTGGGGACTCCGTCCCCCTGGGGAAATTTCCGGCCCTTTGGGTGATGGTTGTCATCAGTCAGTTGGGGGAACCCTGCCTCTAGGCCTGCCTGTCCGTTCCCCCAGTTTCCTCCCCCTGACATTAAAACGAGTGCCTTTGAATCCTGACGGTGCGGTAGCCTTCGTTTTCCCATTTTTATTCGCCAGACTTGATAAAAAGGACCCTCCTGTTGGATCAGTTCCCCTCAGGCTTTTGCAGACTCTGCTTGCATGCCCCGGCCCCCCTTACCCCGGGTTTACTTTTTGGGGCCGGGGTTGTAAACCCCCCGGGGGTTTCGCCCCTTTTAACCGCCGCGTTTTTTCCCGGGCACCCGCGTCGCCCAGGGGTATGACTGTTTTCAGCCCCCTTTTCCCACCCGCTTTGGGGGTGACCCGGGAATAAAGGTGTCGGGGGTTTTCTCAACCAGGGGGGGAAATTTATTTTGAATTAAAAAACCCCACGTTTTTTCCACTGAGAGGTCGAAGGGGGGTTTTTTCCTAATCTCGTGCTCTCGCCCAAGGCCTTGGCCTGGGCAAACCCCTTATGGGGAGGAATGCCCCGGGGGTGATTCATGGGGTTTTTTTTTTTTGGGCCCGCCCCCTTCCATAGGGTATTCGACCTTTCCGGGCTCGCCCCGCCTCGGCTGCCAAGCTGCTCATGTACTGCAGCAGGGTTTTCACGGCCGTTCCCGGAAACCCTTTGAGTTTCTTTACCCTGGCGGCGAGGGGGGTTTTGGAAAAATTTAAAGGTCGGGGGCCCGTTTTTTCTCGGGTTTTTTTAAATCATTGAAGGAAAATCACCTAGTGTTTTTTCCTGAGGATTTTGGTTTGAATTATGCCCCTATGAATGTTTCTTAACCTCTTTTTTCCCCAAGGAACCTTACTTTTATTTTTTCCTTTTTAAAGATGACCTTGTCCCTTTTTCCCAGGGGTCCCGATCTTTCCCGAAGAGGGAAAGGGGGGGAATCGGGACTCAAAAACCCATTTTATTATTTTGTAAAAACACCGGGTACAGGGTGTGAATATGGGGATATTTCTCTTCTGGGGGTAAGTGTGTTTAAGGAGTTTTCCACCTATAGGTTTTTCTTTCCAAGAATGCGGGTTTTTTATCTCACCAAAATTGTTCTTTTTCTTAGAAAATATTTTTTGTTAGCTCGGGCCCAGACCCCCCTTAATTTTATTCCAATTCGGGGTTTTTATAGAAAATAATTTTAATGCAGATAATTTTTCTGTTTTTCTCAATACCCTTTAACCCAAAGGGAATAACAAAATTTTTGTTCCCCCGTAGTCAAATAACATCATTTTCTGTGAACAAAATTGTAAATTTCCTCCCCAATTTCCTTTAAAATGCTTCCCCCTTTATTTTTTCAAGGTTGGGAAAAAATCTGGACCTAAACCCAAAATGGGTTGATTTTCTCCTACTTATTTTTAAAATGTTTGTAATATGCCAAAAAGTACAGATTTTTTTTCTCCAAAAATTTTTCCCCCCAACCCCAACAAAAAAAAGAAAAAAATCTCATTTTTCAGTTTTTCCCTTTTCTGACCCAAAATCAGAAATGTTAAGAAGCCATTACATTTCCCCCATGTTGAAATTTGATTCTTTCCGAAAGACACAACATTGGAAAATAAGGGGATGTACACTGTCCCAAAAACAAAAAATTTAAAAATGTATAATTCATTTTTAAAAAATTTTTGATAGTAATACTTTTTTCCTTGGCTTCCCCCTTTGTTTTTAAATATAGATTCCAGGATGATGCGGGCCCTTTGGGCTTTGAGGGGGTGACCCTTTTTTGAAAAATTCGGCACGGGAAATGGATGGCCTTGGGGGGGGTTTTAAACCCTTTTTTAGGCTTTTCCCTATGCCTCTAAAGGTGGGGAAAAAGGGGGGTTATTTTGGGCCCTTTTTCATTTTTTGGGGGGGGGGCCAATCCCCGTGTGGCGCCCTATGATCCCCTGGACTTTTGTGGGGGTACTGCGCGTGCACCCAGGGGGTTTTTGTATCTTTACCTGGGCCCCGGGTTGTCTATCAAAAATTCCGTCTTTTAGGACAACATCGGCAGATAAATTGCCGGTTGGGGAAAGTTTCCCCTCAGGGGGATGGGGGTTGGTGGCCCAATATAAGCTCTGTCCCTAATTTAAAAGATATTTTCTATGACGATTACAGGGGGATATAGAGGGTGAAATTTTTCCCCTCCCCCCCGTTGCCATCAGCACAAAGAGATGGATAATTTACCACCTTTGTTCCTCCGATGGTTCACAAACCCTTAAAAAAAATTTGGATCATGCAGCCTCATCTTGGGATATCATTATTTTATGATTGCTCTTTAATTTAAAATTGAATGCTTTAATTCCCTTGTAAGTCCCCGCAAGGGTAATTAACAAAGTTTTTTTTGATTAAATTTTTTTATGTCCCAAAATTTTCATTATTTCCATGTGTTCATTTAGAAATTTTCCCTTTTATTTATTCTCCCTGAAAATTTTAAAAAATGGAATTATCGAAACGCATCGGGTTTTAATTTTTTGGAATTTTGGGATTTTTGTAAAGGAAAGGGGTTTTTGCAATAACCCTCAGAGCTAATGTTTTTAAAGATAAAATATCTTTCCCAAATTTTGTTATGGGAAAAAAAAGCAAAAAGTTTTTTTAAAAAAAAAAAATTTTTTTAGTATATGTGTAAAAAAAAATGGTTGCCTGCATTTAAAATTTTCATGGGGGATTCTCTATTTGCATTTAAGTTGGGGACGAAACAGGGTGGATACTTGACTTTTTGTTGGGAAGGGCTAATGCCACTAGACCACCCCTAGATTTAACCTTCCCTTATACCCAAAAGAGCCAAGGGTATGGGGGCCCCAAACAAGTTGTCCGCAGTTGGTAAAATGGGGAAAAATATTGTTTAACCCATAGCATCTAATTGCTATTCAAAACTTTCCTGTCCCTTTTTCCCCTGGGGGTCAGGGGGGCCCTTGAAGGGCCAATAATTTTTTTTTTTTGCATAAATAGGAACAAACTGACAAAGTGTTGCCACTGTTTAAACCCTTTACCTACTAGGCCCCTTATACCCCTCCCGCCCAGGCCCAAAATTCAAATTTTTGTGCCCCTCACACTATGAATGACAATTTTCGCAGTCCATGCAAAATCTGTACCAAAATAAAATTTTTTGTAATTTTTTTTTCCCCAAAAAATGAGCTTTCTTTTTTGTTATTTAATTTTGGGGAAACAAAAAAAGTTTTTTTCCACATTTTGTTATAAAATTTTTTTTAAAAAAGTAATTTTTCTTCATAAAAAGTTGATTAAAAAAAAAATTTTTCTGGCTACTTTAGTGGTTTTAAAAAAAAACCCCCAAAACAGTATAAAATTTGATCTGTGTGTAAGCTTTAGAGTCTATAAACTATGGAACCCAAACCACTGAAAAAATTTTCATGTTTTACTGAAGGGGCCTTTTTTATTTCTTTAGGGCCCCAACATGCCCGAACATTCACATTTCCCCCCCCCCCCCAAATTTACCCCTTTTTTTGGGAAAATAGACATTCCCAAAATATTTAGTAAGAGGCAAGGTGAATTTTTTGAAGTGTAATTTTGGAAAAAAATTTAAAATTTTTAAATTCACCCAAAAATTTTCATATTAACAAGTCAATTTTCTCACACACAGCACAGGGAAAACTTGCAAACTAAAACGCCAAAAAAAACTTTTCCTTTCTACCCCTGAGTAAGGTGAAACCCCATGTATGAGGGCCCTTTTTCCCCAGCCTTGGGCCCCAAATTGGGGAGTCCCAAAAACAAGGAGTTTCCCCGGGACCCTAAGTTACACATCTAATTTTGACCAAACCCTTTTTCACTTTTTTTAAGGGCCCTGAAGAACCAAAGGAAAAATGGGAAATTTCCCCCCAAAATGACCTTCCATTTTGAGAAGCAAAAATCCCAATATAAAATTCTATGAGGCATTTTTGAGGGTTTTTTTAAAATATTCATTTTATTTCCAAAAGTTTTTTTTTCCCGAAATTTTGTGAAAATAAAATAAATTTTTTTTTTTAACCCAAAGTTGTCAATTTATAAGAAATTTTTTAAAAAATAGCATGTAAACAACAAAAAAATACACCCCAAAATTTAAAATTTTTTCTATTGTCCGAGTATGGCAAAAACATGGTGAAACTTTTTTTAAAAGCCTGGCCCGGGGGGGAATGACCAAAATCATGGGGCCCCCCCCCCAAATAGGGGATCATGGGGTTCTGTGTCCTTGCCCCAATTTTCCAAAAAAACCTATGAAAAAGGTACCAGGGGCATTCAAGGGGCCCCCCTACTGACCCTGGGCCCCCCGGACAGTGCCCCCCAGTTTCCAAAAAGTCCCGGGCCACCCCCCGGGCCTGGCCAAAATAAAAGAGGCCCAAAATCACTTGGGAGCACCATTACCATTTAGGAATAAATTTTCACATCTAATTTACTAATCCCAACCAAAACCCATTCCCTTTTTTGAATGCCCTTCTTTTTTTTATAACACTATCATTTAACATACCCAAACCTTACCCCCCTCAAAATTTCATTTTGGGGAGCAAATGCTAAAAAAAAATTTCCTTTTGGTTTTAGGGAGTGCAGTTGTCCACAGAGTTGAGCTTGGTCCGGCAGCAGGCAGGGGCCCAAAATTTTGGACTTCAAAAGGAATTTTTCAAAGTCGTACAGGGAGCAGGGGGAGAGGAAAAAATCAGGGACAGCCAAAGCTTTGTTCCAGGCCCAAAAGGCAAAAAATTAATCAGCCCGCAGCTAAAGGAAATTTTCCCGGCAGGCATGATCCGCACAGCCAAAAAAATTTTTTGTCCTGGTAGTAGGCAGGGAAAAGGTCCCCTATTAAAAGGTGGCAGATTTGGGTGTGATAGTTTTTTGTAGAAAGGGAGAGGCATGAGGCAGTAAGTCCGCCCCGCAGGCAGAAAAATCAGGTTTTGGGCCTCGGTCAAAATTTAAAACCTGGGGCCCTAGAGGGTAAAGGCTTTTTCCCCCCCCCAAAACTCTTCAATTTTCCTATGGACTAAAAAGAAAACCCCTTTTCCCCGGAATTACAAAACCCGGGGAAAACCCAAAAAATTAGTTTTTGCCACTCCCCAAAAACTATTTGGGAAACCCCCCTTTTTATGTTTAGACCCCTGTGTTTTCTTGAATCCCACTACTACAGTAGCAGGGCAGAAAATCAGGGCCAAAGGGGCCAGGGTTTTTAAGGGGGGGTCGTCCCAAAAGGAGGATAGATTTTGGAGATAGTTTGGGCCCAAATTTGGGTTTTGGGGAGTTCCATAGGGGGGGGGAAGCTCGGGAGAAGTTTCCGGAGGGGAGCTGGGGGGGAGGGGACATTAAACTGCAGAGCAGAAGGTCTTGAGGGGGAAAATTTCCACCCACAAACATGCCCCCAATTTTAAAAACATGACATGTCAGGGGATCTATTTACTCGCTGTAATACCTCTTTTTACTTTTCAAAAAAATTGGGAATATATTTTTGGTTTGTTTTTCTTAATTCAAATTAAAAAAGATTTTTTTTTTTTAAAATTTTGTTTTTAAAAAAAGTTTGCGCAAAATTTCCAACGACTTTAAAAAAAAATTTAGGTTTATTGCCATTTCTTTTCTAGGGTTTTGGTTTAAAAAAAAAAAAAACCCTGTTTTTTGGGTTTTTAAATAGAGAGGGGCGAATCGAAAAATGGCGAAGTGGAATTCGTTTTTGAAGATAAAGGAAAAAAAATTGATTCGCGCCGGGGGAAATCCGAAAATTAGCAAAATTCGGATGGGACGAATCGGGAAATTTTTCCCCAAAAAAGGGGGGCGACATGGTTTTGGCGCGGGGCGGGGATCTCTGGGGAAACAAAGCCGACAAGGGGGCGCTGACCCCTAAAGCATTCATTCATGACATGTGATCGATTAGCCAATCAGCAGCCAGCCCCGCCAGCAAAGTGAATTTGGGGGGCTATAAATTTTCGGGTTTTTACCTTTTCCATTAGCCTCCGGGGCATTCAAGGAGACAGGACCCGTCTGTATTAGGGAAGAGTTAGGGGAGAGAGGGCTTTAGGGCCACAGAATCGTTACTTAGGGGGGCACAGAATCGTTACTTTGGGACAAAAGAAATTTTTACTCAGGGACCCAGAATTTTTTACTCAGGGGCACAGATTCGTTCTCAGGGACAAAAACAGAAAATTTTTACTAGGGAAAAAAAAAAAAAATCCGGGTTTCTTTAGGGGGCCCCAGAACGTTAAAACAGGGCCAAAAGAATCGGTTTTCTCAGGGCACAGAATTGTTTTCTCAGGGACCAGAAAGTTTCTCAGGGAAAACAGAATTGTTCTCAGGGACCCCAGAATTGTTTTCTCAGGGACAGGAAAACAGAATTGTTACTCAGGGCAAAAGAATTGTTTCTCGGGGGCACAGAATTTTTACGGGGGACCAGAATCGTTTTCTCAGGGAACAGGGAAATTTTTACTTTAGGGACACAGAATTGTTTCTGAGGGGCACAGAAACCCTTACTCAGGGACACAGAATTGTTAAATCAGGGACACAGAATTGGGACTCAGGGACACAGAATTGTTATGAAAGGGGCCCCAGAAACGGGACTCAGGGGCACAGAATTGTTTTAAAATGGGACACAGGGAAACGTTCCCGAGGGGGCACAGGGAAACGTTTTCTCAGGGACACCCCGAATCGTTACTCAGGGAACAAAAATCGTTTCTGAGGGACACAGAATCGTTACCAGGGAAACGAATCGTTACTCCCGGGACAAAAGAATTTTTTACTCTGGGGCACAGAATTGTTTTCTCAGGGGACAGACACAGGGAAATTTTTATCAGGGAACAGAATTTTTACGAGGGACACAGGAAAACGTTATCAGGGACACAGAATCGTTACTCCCGGGGCACAGGGAATCGTTTTCAGGGACATAAGGGAAATTTTTTCTCAGGGGCAAGAACCCTTTTGAGGGACACAGAAATCGTTTTACTCAGGGGGCACAGAAAAACTTTTCTCAGGGACACAGAATCGTTTTTCAGGGGCACAGAATTGTTTTTCCCGGGCACAGAACGTTACTGAGGGGCCGAAAAACGTTATTGGGGGGACAAAAAATTTTTATCAGGGACACAAATTTTTACCAGGGACCCCAAAATTGTTACTCAGGGACACAGAACGTTACTCAGGGGGCACAGAATTGTTAATCAGGGAAAAAGAATCGTTGAATAAAGAGTATGTCAGCAACACGCGAGGAGTTGGGGAAAAGGAGGCAATGTTTTTAAGGAGCGAGCGAAAAGTGGGAGCAGAGGGAAAGGGGGCAGGCAGCACTAGTCGCAGCCAGAGGCCAGTGGCTCCCCGGGGTCATTTCCCGAAGGGGCGTGTCCCCCACCGACAACCCCCGCCGTCATCGATTGGGGGGGGCTCGGTCGTCTTCCTCTTCCCCGGCACCTCTGCACCAAAAAGCCAACGGGCCCGGGGGGTTTCGTCAGGGCACAAAACCCTTAGTTGGGCATGGCCCGGGAGCAAGCCATTAAAACACGGGGTCCTCTACTTGGGCCCCCGTCCTTTGGTGTTCCCCCCACCAAACGAAGTATCCCCCAAGCTGTGGGCTCAGCCCCAAATGGGACAGTGAGGAAGAGCTAACAGAGGGGGGGTCAGGAACGGGGGGAGGAAAATCCCCCCTTTTTCAGCGCCCGGGGGAAGAAAATACTTTTGGGGGGAGTGGCTCGGTAGCCGGTCTAAAACAGGTCTGTCCCCCTGACCCCCCGCAGCCGAGGGGGTATAGTGAGGCGGGGAACCAATTGATGAGTAGGGAATCGCACTTGGCCCTCGTCGTCATCTGCCAGGCCCTAATCTGCCATGGGCCCCCGTACCGACTCCTCATGCTGCTGCCAGGCCCGTATCTGTCAGGGCCCCTTTCCGCCTCCTCAGCTGCTGCCAGGTCCGGGGTGTCATGGGTCCCTGTACGGCCTCCCATTGCTGCTTCCCATCGCCACACCTCCACGTGCCACTTTCAGGTCTCCTCACCTGCTGGTGGGTTCCTTTTTTTTCTAGGGTGCTGGCAGATTACGGGCCTCCCGTTGCTACTGCCAGGACCCGTAAACTGCCATGGGCCCCGCGTACCTCCTCCTCATTCTAGCTGCCAGGCCCGAGTAATCTGTCCCATGGGCCCCTGTACCGCCACTGCTCATGCTGCATGCCAGGTCCAGAGTGTGTCATGGGTCCCTGTGCGGGCTCCCATTGCTGCTGCCCGGCCCGTAATCTGCCATGGTCCCCCGTACCTACTCCTCATGCTGCTGCCAGGACCCCGTAATCTGACATGGTGCCCCTGTACCGGCCGACCTCATGCTGCTGCCAGGTCCAGAGTGGTGTCATGGGTCCCTGTACGGCCCTCCCATAGCTGCTGTTCTCCAACGCCACACTCTGCCATGTGCTCCACCTTTCAGGTCTCACTCCACACTGCCAGGTGGGTTTCCAATTTTTGTCATTAGGGGTGCATGGCAGATTACTGGCCTCCCATTTGCTGCTTGCCCGGCCCGTAATCTGCCATGAGTGCCCCCCTGAACCGACTCCTCAATGCTGCAGCCAGCCCCGAAAATCTGTCATGGGCCCCCTGTACCGCTCTCCTCATGCTGCTGCCAGGTCCACGAGTGAGTCATGGGGTCCCTGTACGGCCTCCCATTGCCTGCTGCCAGGACCGTAATCTGCCAAGGGCCCCCCCGTACCGACTCCATCATGCTGCTGCATCAGCACCGTTAAATCGACAAGGGCCCCTGTACCGCCTCCTCATGCTGCAGCCAGTTCCAGAGTGGTGTCATGGGGTTCCCCTGTACGTCCTCCCATTGCTGCTGTCCTCCATCGCCACACTTTGAGCCATATGCCACTTTCAGGTTCTCCTCACACTGCTGAGGGTGGGTTCCATTTATTTATCATAGGCTGCGCTTGTATGGGCCACCCATTGCTGCTAGCCTCCACCGCCACACTGTGGCTCACCACCACTCTGGTTGTTAGGCCCCGTGACTTGCCCAAAATGAGTCTGAGTGTGCGCGGTGAATTCTAAGATCGACGGCACTCATCTGCATTTCAAAACTGACTGACCGTATTATTTCTCTTCCCCAGGCAGACTCCAAGGGCATTTAAATTAAAGGGATAGCAGAGTTCAGAGCACTAATATATAAGTGGCTCTCATGATGCCTAGAAACACCCTTTTTATTCTATGTTAATATTCGCCAGTCGAATATAATCGACTCGAATCGAGAATTTATTCCGCGAATTCACCGAATCACCCGAAACTAATTTTTGAAATAAATTCGCTCATCTCAAGTTATATAGTTAAAAAGTAATATTTCTATGCCAAAAAATACAGAATTAAAGTTTTTACTAAATCCAGGGGTGGGCAAACTTTTTGACTTGAGGGTCCTCAATGGGTTCCATATATTGGACCCGGGGCCGGACCAAGAGTAGATGAATGATTGCGCATCCCCACAACTTCACTAACCCCCACCCCCTGTCCCTCTCTCTGACAACAACCAGATTACCTTCTCCCCAACTCCTCATCCTCCAACGCCACCCCTCCCAACACTGTCACACTAACTCCACCAGCCCGTAACCTTCCGCAACCTTAACCCTGCCTCCCTCCACTCCCCCAGTTTGAATCCCCCCAACTCCATGACCCACACCCTCCCACCCTAGCCCTGCCCCGAACGTCCCGCTATCACCGCCAACCCATCACACCCCACCCGCTGTTCACCACCCCCCCAACCCTAATTTTACACACCAGCGCCCCCACCCCACCACCCGCCCCCTACCCGCCACACAATAAGAACGGCCGATCCCCTACCCCCCCATGGCAGACTGATCCACCCCCAAAACCCCCCAACGTCACAGTCGAGCCCCCCCACCGCGACCCCCCCTACCTGCCCGCACGACCAAATCCCCACCAGCCTTCACCCGATACACACCTGCCTTCCACACCTACACCTCCTCCTCCATACAGCCCAAACAAGCCGACCCCCCCTCCCCCTCCCCCACCCCCTCCCCTGCAATCCATCCACCCAGCCACCCCCCCTCCCCCTTCCCCCCTCCCCACCCTCGCCACCCCCACCTCCACCCCCACTCTCACCCCTGCCCTCCCCCCCCCACCCCCCCTCACCCCCCCCCCACCCCCTCCCCGGAACACAATTCGCAAGGAACCCCCATTGTCCTCCCCCTCCCACCCCCCCCCACCCCCCCCCCCCCCCCCCCCCCCCCCCCGCCCCCCCCACACCCTCTCCCACGGCCCCACCACTGCTCTGCCCTCCTCCCCCCACCCCCCCTACATTCCTCATACGAAGCCCCCCCAAACACTCCGCACCTTTGACCTTACTACCACGAAGAAGTCCCAAGACCCCTTTGATGCCCCCGCCTCACCACCTCCCCCCTTTTGCCCCAATCCCCTCACAAAACCCCAAAAACCCCCCCTCCCCCCCCCCACCTACGCCCTCACCCACATCTTCAATCTCTCCCTCCCCTCCGGCTTTTTCCCCTTTCCCCCTCTGAAACATGCCACATCACCCCCAATTTAAAAAAAGCCCCCCTGGACCCCAATGACCTGAAAAACCTCAGACCCATCTCCTGCTCCCTTTACATAAACTCTTCAGCGCCTGCCCTACACCCCCTATGCTCCACCTCTTTTGAAAACCCCTCCTCGTCCCCACAGTCCGGCTTCCACCCCCTACCTCCACCAAAATGCCTTACTCAAACTCTCCAATGACCTGTAACCGCCAAAGCTAATGGCCACTATTCAGTGTCCTACCCCTTGCCCCTCTCTGCGGCCTTTAAAACAGTCGACCACCCCCTCCTCCTAAAAAAACTACCCCCCCCTCGGCCTCGAATTCTCCCTTCCCCTGGCTCTCATCCTACCGTCACAACGCCTTTCAGCGTTACCTATAAAGCCACCCCCCCTCCACCCCCCTCTCTGTTGGGGGTCCCTCAGGCTCTGTCCTCGGCCCCTTCCTTTCTCCATCTACACCTCCTCCCTTGGCCCAACTCTAACCCACGGTTCAAAATACAACCTCTATGCCGGCGCCACAAAAAACTATCTCTCAACCCCCCACCTCCACCCTGGTCTCCGCCCCAATCCACACCTGTTTTAGCGACTTCAGACGGAGTGCTCCACTTCCTTAAATGAACCCCTCCAAAACCAAAATTTCTTGTTTTCCCTCCAGCCCGACACCCCCCCCATTTACTTCTCCATCATGTCCAACAACAACCACAAGCCCCCCCCGCAGGCCAGAGTACTTTGGGGTATTTTGCTAACCATCCCTTCCCGCCCCCAATCCACTCTTTTCAAACCGTGCAGACTCCACCTCCGCAACCATGCCAATATCCTCACGTTCCTAACCCGAAACCCAAATAAACAATCTCCACCCCCCTCATAATCAGACCGACACTGCAACCCCTCCTCACTGGCCTGCCTCCCGGGTGCTAACCCCCTTTAGCCATCCTGAATACGGGTGCCAGACTCATTCAACCCTTTTAAACCGCTCCCCGTTTCCGCCACCCCCCTCTGCCAATCCCTCCACTGGCTTCCGATTGCGCAAACGGATCAAATTCAAAATCCAAAAGCGAGTACAAAACTGTCCACCATACTTCCCCCCAACTACATCACTGACCTAAAACCAAATACCGCCCCCCACAGTACACCCGCTCCTCACAAGACCTCCTTTTCAGTTCCCTGGTTCCTCCTCCCATGCCCGCCTCCAGGACTTTTCCCCGGGTTTCACCCATCCTCGGAAAATCCCTGCCCCAACCCACAATTTCACCTACCTCCTCTCCTTTAGGCGCACCCTGAAAACCCATCTCTTCAGGGAAACCTACCCGCCCCCCGCTAACTTCCGACCTCCCCCACTCTTCCTACCACTCCATCCCCCACAGCTATCTCCCCTGTGCCACCTTCCCCCCTCCTAGATTGTAAGCTTGAAAGAGCAGGGCCCTCGATCCCCTCATGTTTGTTGTTGGTATTTTTCGTCCATGTTCTGTCCCCCCTTTTTTAAATGTACAGCGCGAGCGATATTGGCGCTTTAAAATACGTATAATAATAATAAAAATGTGTATGTGTCACCATGTAATATGTAATATTCCCCCAAAAGCATAGAATTAATCCCCCATAAGTAATCATCCCCCATAGAATTCACCCCCCTGTAGTAATTCATCCCCCCAAGTAACACCCCCCATATAGAAATTCATCCCCCAATAATTCATCCCCCCTTAGAATTTCATCCCCCATATGTAATTCACCCCCCATATGTAATTTTCCCCCCCATTGTAATTCACCCCCCATAGTAATTCATCCCCCATATAGTAATTCATCCCCCATAAAAATTCATCCCCCATATAGTAATTCATCCCCCAATAGTAATTCATCCCCCTAGTAATACTTTCCCCATATATAATTCATCCCCCTATAAATTTCATTCCCCATTTTAAATTTCATCCCCCATATTAAGCCCCAAAAGTCCCCCCTGTTCAATTCACTTACCTTTGCTCCGCGCGTTCCTTCCGTGTTCCCGCGCCGTTGGTGTAGCATAAAAAATCTGTCTCCATGAGGATCTTCCCCCTTGAGAACTCCATGTCCTTTTCGGGCTTTAGCGCCGATGGGGCGATCTCCGCACATCCGCAGTCGTCGGGGGGACGACCTCATAGGAGACAGATTTTCATGCTACCCCCGGTTTTCGGGGGACTTGGAGGAGCCTAGCGGGACCTAGCTCCCGGGGGCCCGGATTGAAAGGCCGCCGGGCCGTAGTTTGCCCATTGCTGTACAAAACCCTGGACCCCTGCTTCACTAATTTGGCTCCACAGTACCAGAAATCGAATGCAATAATTTTAGTAAATATAAACTGTAAATACCTTTTTCATCAGCCGTTAAACAGTCTTGTGATTCTAATCAGTGTCCAGCAGACACTGGTTAAAGCTTGTAGGGGGAGTTTTCTTCTCCCGTAGGACGACGCAGGAACCCCCACCTTGTCTGGAGATGCTCATTGACCCTGTGTGATACATGTACTCCCCCCAAAAAACAAAAAAAATTAGCAATCACACCAAACTGAGTAGGCAGAGGACTCCACACGATATGTCTTATCATGAGTAAGAGGGGGGGCACTGGAAAAAGGGAGGATCAGAGAAGACAGGATCAAACATAATTTTTTCACAATGTGGGGATTAACCTCTTAGCTTCCACAGTGAGTATACAAGCATGCGTTTGCTGCTATACAAAAGATTTTTCTGTTGTGGGTTCATAACACTTTTAAACTTTTAAAAAAAAACACACAGAAAAATACACTCTTTCCCTTTGGGGTGCTGGGCAGGACTGAAGCTAAGTATGATTATTCAGTCCCCACCCACCATCAAAAAGGGAAAGGGAAATTACATCTTGCAGGTCGAAAGACTACAGAGGGGGGGTTTTAGACTCTAGTGTTGCAGAAAGTGGAAGGGACAGGGGCTATCATGGATATACAAGGGGTCACATGGGCCCAAAAACCACAACTAAACTGAATACCCGGGGTCTGCGACAACATACAGGGGGAAAACTCGAAAAATTAGAATACGGCAAAAGTTCATTTTTTTTTTACAACTGTTGGTACAGGATTATAACTTTTTTTTTATGGTTGAACTAGATGGGCTTTTGTCTTTTTCAGCCAGACTATGTAACTACAGGTGAAACTCGAAAAATTAGAATATCGTGCAAAAGTTAATTTATTTCAGTAATGCAACTTAAAAGGTGAAACTAATATATGAATAGACTCATTACATGCAAAGCAAGATAGTTCAAGCCGTGAATTTGTCATAATTGTGATGATTATGGCTTACAGCTCATGAAAACCCCAAAATCCACAATCTCAGAAAATTAGAATATTGTGAAAAGGTGCAATATTCTAGGCTCAAAGTGTCCCACTCTAATCAGCTAATTAAGCCATAACACCTGCAAAGGGTTCCTGAGCCTTTAAATGGTCTCTAAAATCTGGTTCAGTAGGACTCAACAATCATGGAAAAGACTGCTGACCTGACAGTTATGCATAAAACCATCACTGACACCCTCCATAAGGAGGGAAAGCCTTAAATGGTAATTGCAAAAGAAGTTGGATGTTCCCAAAGTGTTGTATCAAAGCACATTAATAGAAAGGTATATGGAAGGAAAAGTGTGAAGAAAAAGGTGCACAAGGCGAAGCAGGTGATGACCGCAGCCTGGAAGGAATGTCAGAAAAGGTGCCATACAAGAAAGTGTTGGGGAAGCGTTCACAAGGAGTGGACTGAGGCTGGGAGTCATTGCAGTCCAAGTGCCAACCACACCACAGAACTGGATTCTGGACAAGTGCATCCAAATGTCGTACTTCCACTTGTCAAACCGCTCCTGAGACAACAAACACGTCAGAAGCGTCCTTACCTGGGCTAAAGAAAAACAGACCAGTACCTGTTGCTCGGGAGCGGTCCAAAGTCCTTCAGTTCTGATTAGAGCAACTGTTGCATTCCTCATTTGGAAACCAAGGACCCAGAGTAATGGAGTGAAGAATGTAGAGGCACAATAACAAACCTGCAAAGAATACTTGAAGGTACACCCAGAGTGAAGTTTCCACAGTCTGTGTGAATTGATTTGGGGAGAGCCAAGGGTCCATCAGCTGGAGGTTGGTCCACTGTAGTCTTTCATTTAAGTCCCATGAGGTCCAACGCCAAAGCCGTTCTACCAGAGATTTTGGAGCACTTCATGCTTCTTCCGCAGACAAACTTTATGGGATGCTGAATTCATTTCCAGCAGGACTTGGCACTGCCCACACTGCCAAAAGCACCAAAACCTGGTTCAATGACCATAGGATTACTGTGCTTGATTGGCCAGAAAACTTCCCTTACCTGAACCCCATAGAGAATCTATGGGGCATTGCCAAGAGAAAGATGAGAGACATGAGACCGAACAATGCAGAAGACTGAAAGTTGCCTATTGAAGCATCCTGGTCTTCCATAACACCTCAGCAGTGCCACAGGCCCTGATCGCTTCAATACCACGCCGCATTGAGGCATTGATTGCTGCAAAAGGGGCCCAAACCAAGTACTGAGTACATATGCATGCTTATATTTTTTCAGAGGTCCGATATTGTTCTATGTACAATCCTTGTTTTATTGATTGCATGTAATATTCTAATTTTCTGAGATTGTGGATTTGGGGTTTTCATGAGCTGTAAGCCATAATCATCACAAAATTTTGGCAAATCACCCGGGTTGAACTATCTTGCTTTGCTTGTAATGAGTATCTCATATATTAGTTTCAACCTTTTAAGTTGCATTACTGAAATAAATTAAATTTTGCACGATATTTCTAATTTTTCGAGTTTCACCCGTAGTTAATTTGTTGGCTGAAAAAGAGAAAAGCCCATCTAGTTCAACCATAAAAAAAAAAGTTATAATCCCGTACCCACAGTTGATCCAGAGGAAGGCAAAACTCAGAAAAGCATGATACAATTTGCTCCTGCAGGGGAAAAAATTCCCTCCTGATCCCCGTGAGGCAATCGGATATTCCCTGGATCAACTTTACCTATAAATGTTAGTATCCCGTTATATTATGTGTATCTAGGAAAAATCCAGGCCTTTTTTAAAGTGCAACATGGTAAAAAAGGTATGATCTATGCTGGGATTGATTACTCCATTCATTTTCTAAATAAAAGAAAGTTGGAGTTTAGCTTTAAATCTGGGTTTTTTGGAAGTACTTCAAAATCATGGGAAAGCAAAAATGGGCCCAAATGTCCCTTAGGAGCTCATTCATCTATGAATTGCATGAACACTTTATAAAAATTCGCCTTTAATCATGTATTACTGTAACAGGTAGTACAGGTACAGGGAGTACTATGGGACAGTGCCCGTACCATATATTATAATAGCACCCCCAATGCACTAGCACAATGATCTGAATGGGACCTTAAACTAGCATTCACATATACAAAACCTACAGTATTATCAAGACATAGTAAAAAAAATTCATACTTCATGTTGCAGTCATATATTAGTGCTCATTTTGGCAGCTAAACATTTGGACACATACTGATTGAGGATAAAAAATAACTAGCAGACAATAATTACAACATTAAAATAGGTACACTGTAGTGAGTAACCTAAATTCAGCTGATATATTATGGGGTGTAAAGATATAAGATACATTGGCAAAATAGAATTCTTACTTTTTAAAACCATGAAAAGTAAATTAAACTGTACATAGCAAATGAATCCTCTCTGCACCTGTTTTTTTCTGTGCACAGAAGGAACATAAGGGCATCCAATGATTATTAATTTTGACAAAGATTTATCACCTGTATTCCTCAAA
>CATNWA010003363.1:0-18318 GCA_951230385.1 Staurois parvus | reverse complement strand
GCAGAGGTGGGAGAAAACGAGGTCCAGGGTGTTTCCGTTGGAGTGAGTGGAGGACTGAGTGTGCTGTGTGAGTGCGAAGGAGGCGGTTAGAAGGAGGAGTTGGGAAGAAGCTGGGCTGTTGGCATTGATCGGGATATTGAAGTCGCCTAGGATGATGGTCAGTAGCTCGGAGGAGAGGAAGAAGGGAAGCCAGGCGGCAAAGTCGTCAAGGAAGGGGGATGCGGAACCAGGAGGCCGAGATGTATTCTCTTTTTTTCAATTAAGTCCACAGGCTGCATACACAAAAAAAAAAAAAACATAGCATATACAGTAATACCTCGGTTTACAAATGCCTCTGTTAACGTAATTTTTGGTTTACAAATGAAAATCCATTGAAAATAATGCCTCGGTTTACAAATTGTTTACTAATTTTTTTCACAATACGAAGTGTATGTCAGTGCTGATTTTTAAATGCAATTGCCATCTTTTTTTTTTCTGCACTATAGCTCACAACTTTAGATGTCCGTTTCCCCGGAGCTAAAGGATACTTTGTATCTTTTAAGAAACTGAAAGCAAACATTGTATCTTTTAACTTTGGGAAATAAACTAAAAGAAACTTTCTCTCTTTGAGATGGAGAGGGAAAGTGACTGCTGAATTTCTGAACTACTGTATAGTGAAAAAAAAAAAAAAAGGGTAATTGCATTCAAAAACTGGCACCTGACAGTTGAGTTGAGCCCTGCAATTAAACATTCTTTTCTTAATTGCCAGCAATTCTTTACATTCAGCTGTCAGTGGGGAACCCCGCTGACAGCTGAAACATTAACACTTCGTTGTCACTACTAAAATACCGCTTGAGGTAATAAAATAACTCATGCGGTATTTTAGTAGCGTTTACTGTTTTTCTGATCTTCGGAATTAATTAATTGGTTTTCAAGGTATTCCTATGGGAAACAGTGTTTTTCGGTTTACAAATTTTTCGCTATACAAAATGTCCTGCAGAACGAATTAAATTCATACTGGTACATCACTGGACTTTCAATCATTATAGCAGGATGATGCCTACAGCTGCAGGCATCATCCTGGTATCGTTTTTTTCAGCCGGTGATCGGCTTTCATGTAAAAGCAATCCTAGTGGCTAATTAGCTGCAGGATTGCTTTTACAAGCAGCGGGATATGATGCCCCCCACTGCCTTCCACGGCCTTCTCGGGCAGTCCCCTGCCATTGGGGTAACCTGAGAATGCAGCCGGAGTTTCTGCCAGTTGACGATAGAGCTGATTGGAGACCAGAATGGTGCCAATCATCTCTATAGCCTAAGAAATCGGAAGCTATGAGCATTTCATCACTTCAGTTTCACAGGATATAAAGAGTACCATTTGTAAATTGGGAAAGCATCTGATCACACCGATCTTGGATTGATTAGATAATGTAAGGGCAGAGGAGATATCTAGAGTTTGATAGATTTGTCAAAAAAGAATAATATATATGACCATGCCCATTGAAGTTATAGGGGATATTTGCATTCCCTGTGATAGCATTAAAAGTGATAAAATAAATTGAAGAGGACAGTGTAAAAATAATAATAATCAAAATAACTTAAAAAAAAAGGAAAAATATGGTACCCACGCTCCCTCACGCGCTTGCATCTGCGTTCGTGAGTGTTGACCTTGTGCCAGTATGGAAACAGCAGTTGCACCATGCATGTGAGGTATCGCCACAAATGTCAGATCAAAGGCAGTAATTCTAACACTAGACCTCCTCTTTAAATCTAAAATGGTAGCTTGTAAAGGCTTTTAAAACGTTGCCTATGGATATTAAAAACGTTTGCAGTTTGTCGTCATTGCACAGGGCATGCACAGTTTTAAAGCATGTCATGTTCGGTATCTATTTACTTGGCATACCATCCTCTTTTATATTTTACCAAATAATTGGCCAATATTTTGTGTTTTTTGTGCATTAAAAATATTATATAATATATATATTCTATATAATATAAAAAAAAAAGTTATTTTGTTTTTTTAAAAATTGCTTTTGAAAAATCGATGTGCGAGTACTATGTGACATAAAAAATTGCAGCACCCACCATTTTATTCACTAGGGTGTTTGCTTTAAAAAAAAATATTTAATGTTTGGGGTTTAAATTAATTTTCTAGCAAAAAATTTTTTCATGTGAACAAAGTGTCAGAAAAGGCTTGGTCTTCAGTGGGTTAGAGTGAGTGAATATTATTTTTATTATACAGGACTTGTATAGCGCCGACAGTTTGCTCAGCACTTTAGATAATGGAGGGGGACAGTACAGTAACAATACAGTTCAATACAAGAGGGATTAGAGGGCCCTGCTCCTTAGAGTTTATAATCTAGGAGGGAGGGGATAGTGGTACAAGAGGTAATTAGCTGTGGGGGATTGAGTGGTAGGAAGAGTAGAGGATTCCAATGTTAGCTGGGGTCGGGGTAGGCTTCCCTGAAGAGATGGGTTTTCAGAGTGCGCCTAAAAGTGAGCAGAGTAGGCAATAGCCTGATAGATTTGGGTAGGGAGTTCCAGAGGATGGGTGAAGCCCTTGAGAAATCCTGGAGACAAGCATGGGAGGAGGAGACAAGGGAGCTAGAGAGTAGGAGGTCTTGCGAGGAGTGGAGAGTACAGTTTGGGTGGTATTAAGAAACAAGGTCGGTGATGTAATTAGGGGCAGTGTTATGAACGGCTTTGTACGTCAGTGTTAGTGTTTTGAATTTTATCCGCTGGGCAATTGGAAGCCAGTGGAGGGATTGGCGGAGAGGGGTGGCAGATACAGAGCGGTTAGTAAGGTGGATGAGTCTGGCAGCAGCATTCATGATGGACTGGAATGGGGATAGCCTGCGATGAGGTAGGCCAGTGAGGAGGGAGTTACAGTAGTCAAGGCATGATATAATAAGGGAGTGAATAAGTTGCATAGTGGTTTCAGAGGTTAGGAACGGTCGTATCTTGGAGATGTTGCGGAGGTAAAATCTACATGAGTTTGTTAGCGATTGGACCTGGGGCTAAAAGGACAGATTGGAGTCTAGGATTGGAGACTGAGGGGATGAGGTGAGAGGTAGAGGGATAATTTGTGTGTCGTTGGCATAGAGATGATAGTTGAAGCCGTGGGAGTTTATCAAATGGCCAAGGGAGGAGGTGTAGATGGAGAAGAGGAGGGGTCCGTATACAGAACCTTGAGGGACCCCAACAGAGAGAGGAAGTGAAGGGGAGGTGGCAGCGGTATAGGTAACACTGAAGGAGCGCTGCAATAGATAAGAGGAGAACCAGGAGAGAGCAGAGTCTCTGAGGCCAAAAAGAGTGCAGTTTTTTGAGGAGGAGGGGGTGGCCAACCGTGTCAAAAGCCGTAGAGAGAGGTCAAGTAGTAGGAGTATAGTATTGTGGCCATTGGTTTTGGCTGTTAGTAGGTCATTGGTGAGGTTGAATAGGGCAGTTTCGGTGGAGTGTAGGGGGCGGAAGCTGCACTGTGAAGGGTCGAGAAGGTTGTTGTTGTTGGTGAGATGGGAGCTCAGGCGATTGTAGACTAAGCGTTCTAGGAGTTTAGAGGTAAATGGCAGTAGGGAGATGGGTCTTAAGTTGTTCAGGTCTGTGGGGTCCAGGGAGGGTTTCTTAAGTATGGGAGTGATGTGCGCGTGCTTTAGAGGGGAGTGGAAGGTACCGGTGGAGAGGGAAAGATTGAAGATGTGGGCGAGGGAGGCTGGTGGTGAGGCGGGCTTCTGAGAAAATCTTAGTGACCTCTTCGGTAGTAGTGAGTAGTCAAGGGAGCAAAGTGTTGAGGGGGTTATTGTGTGAGGAGTGCTAAGTGGGGTGGGTGTCTGAGTAGTGGCGAAGTCCCTACGAATTGCGTGAATCTTATTTTTGGTGGTTAGCAATCTCGTGGGCGGTAAGTGAGGTACTGGGTGGAGAGAAAGTAGAGAGTTAAAAGTGGAGAAGATGTGTGGAATAAACTAATGCTGGGCATAAAATACCCCCACCCCCCCAAAACGACCCCTTTTTGGAAAGTAGACACCCCAAACTATTTGCTGAGAGGCATGTTGAATCAAGTTTTTGGAAAATGACAGACAAAAAAAATTTTTTTTTTCACAAATTTGTCACTTAAATGATTTATTGCTCACACATGCCACGAGTATATGTGGAATTACTCCCCAAAATACATTCTGCTACTTCTCCAAAGTCACATGTGAGAGACGTTTTGGCAGTCTAGCCAGGTGCAGGACCCCAAAATCCAATAAGCACCATCAGGCTTTTAAAGGGCTTTTTCGAGACAGGGATTGGGAGTGCTCTAAATAGATAAAGTAATTTAGACAAAATATTAATTTTGACTGCCATGACTCTACCCAAGAATGAGATAGGGTAACCATGCCAGATCTTCAATAGAGTAGAAAGGCGTGACACACACGGTGAGTAATTAGCGGCAAATATTCTTGAGTATCTGGGAGTAAGGTTAATATCCAAGTAGGAAATCCGATCTGTGGCCCAACAAAAATGGAAAAGAATTACGGAGAGATGCACTCAGGGAATCAGGAACATTGATAGGCATAACTACTGATTTAGTAAAATTTACAGTAATACCTGACAATATAGCAAAGTCATTCAGTACTGTGCATAAATTAAGCAATGATATGAACGGTTTTATAAGGAAAAGCATAACATCAGCATGCATACATATTTTGAAATGAGAAACCAATAACGTGTAACCAGAGATAACAGAATGCGATCTTATTGCAATTGCCAAGGGTTCCAATACTAGCACAAATAATAAGGGTGAAAGAGGACAACCCTGATGGGTGCCCCTGCCCAGTGTAAAAAAAAAATCAGAGTTGCAGCCTGGAAGCCTTATTCTTGTTTTAGGGGAGTCGTACAAGGCATGTACGCCAGACAGAAACTCATCACTAAAGCCCATCCTCTGCAGTAATGAAAACAAATAGGGCCAGAGGACACTATCAAAGGCCTTGTTAATGTCCAGGCTCAGTAACAAAACTTCTTTAGAATGCAAATGGCATCCTGAATAACATTTAATGTGAGACGAATGTTATCCGTGATAAGTCTATCTGGGATAAATCACGATTGGTCCGGAAAGACCAAAAAGGAGATAATAGGGGCCAACCTATCTGCCAGAATGCTGCTGAATATTTTCAAGTCATTGTTCATTACCAAGATTGGTCTAGAATTTTGAGGTAGATGATGGTCTTTTAGTGGTTTAGATAATAGAGACATATTAGCCAACAGCATCTCCTCAGGAAACCTACCTCACTGCAAAACATCATTAAATAAAGACATTAAAAAGGGAGCCAGTGTAGAGGCGAAATGTTTATAATAACTGTCAGTAAACCCATCAGGGCCCGACGCTGTGGGAGTTTTTTAGTGCGCTAATCGCATGGGTTATTTCCTCCAGAGTGCATGGGGCATTGAGAGAGGATATCTGAGAGGGTGTGAGAGCAGGGAGGGGTATAGAATCAAGCCATGAGCAGTTTGGGAAAGCGGAAGTTGATTGCGGGGACATGAGGTAGAGAGGAGATACTACCAGATTTAGTACGCAACTTATAGATGTGTGGGGATCGTATAGAATGGTTTATTTTCCATGCGAGCATAGTAGACGCTGAATTACTATGTAATAAAAAGGAGGCCTTTGACCAGTGCAGAGCTTTTTCAGTTTTCTGGGAAAGCAAAGCATTCAATTCTAAACGCTTTTCTGATAACTTTTTGGTAAGGAGAGATGGATTACCAACATGAGCTCTATAATGTGCTTCCAATTCTCGTGTGAGTTTCTGAATTTGTTTCCACCGTTCTCTATTTCTAGAAGAAACCATGGAAATAAGGCGACCCCCCGCAGGACCGCCTTATGGGCTACCCACAGTGTGGCCGCAGAGATATCGGGAGTTGTGTTTGACTGAAAGTATTCCTGAATGGAAGTAACTATCTCTTGGCGGGAATTAGTATCCGTGAGCATAGAGTCGTTAAGTCTCCAGGAGTAGGGGGTAGGTGCTAATCCTATAAATGTGATGGATAAAAATGGCCATGTCTCTACTTTTAGGAGTGTAAGGTGTAGAACCCCTGTTTGTAGGATCTATGAAAATATGTCAGGTGCTTAGCAGCCGCAAAATGGGTTTCCTGTAGTAAAATAATTTTTGCCCCAAGGCGTTTATATTGAAGTAAGGCTGTTTTGCGCTTATTTGGTGAGTTGAAACCCTGGACATTATGTGAAATACACTGGATTACCATGGCAAACAAGAATCATATCTATCAGCACTATAGTATTCATTTGAAAGGTATCCCATATAGTTTGTCTAAACAGTGGAGCATACAGAACCACAGCAGACAATGCTAAATCCGCCAGTATCAATTTATGGAGCATCCAAGCCCCAATATGGGGGCCAGGACTTCCACAAACTGGTGTGTAAGTAACATCATGTACCAAAAATGTAAAAGAAAAAGAGACCTAAAACAATAGAATTGGAGCTTTAAGAGCTCCTACAACTTAAGGAATCGCTATTAACCATGGATCAGGTGGGCTATCTGCCATACTTGAAAAGACATAAGAAACAAACATCAAAGGGCCAATCGGGCCACCGTAAAGCACGGGGAACGGAGAGGCCACCCCACAACTGGGCGGTGACATCTCCGGCCATGCTAGGCGGCAGGGTGGGGTCACGTGTCCAAGAATTTGAAAACATTAGCATACGGGCGGTAGAGTAAATATCCGAAGACCTCTGTTGAGCTTGTGCTTGACCAGATAAAGAGGAAATCAAACATAATAAACATATGAGTATGAAAAGATCTCTGCATTGTCCAAAAAGCCATCCAAAGGATGTATGACATACAATTGAGCAGAATCTTTTCATCCCGGTTCTTGCTTTCTCTCCTCCTTTTCCTTCGTGGAGACGGAGTATGCCAAATGGGGCATACCCGAGGAGTGGACGTTGAGGTGAGGGAGTGTCCGCCAGGCCCAATTTAGCTAGGATTTCTCAGCTTTCAGGAAGAGATGTAGCTACATATGTGCTACCTTTATGTGGGACTATCAGCTTAAAGGGGAAGCCCCATTTGTAGCGGATACGAGCTGAAAAGAGGGTAATGTGACTTCCTTAATTTTTCTGCGTTTCTCGTATTTGCAAAGTTCAACCTTCAAAAGTGATCGTTGAAGTATTGCGGGCAGCTCTGAGTATATCTTCTTTGGTCAGGAAATCTTTCATACACAGGACAATGTCGTGAGGTGGCTTATCATTAGGAGGTTTTGGGCGCTGAGCTATGGATGCGATCACAAGCGAAGGATCCAGTATCGTGGTCCGGGAGAAGGGAATTCGTAGATTTTGCCTGCGATTACGTTTGTCCAGATCCTCAACCTGTGCCTGCAGCTGTGTAAAGGCCGTTTGCAAGTGATCATGGACAGCTCACCATAAGCTAAGCTGAGCTCATCATGTTTTGTTTCTAGGCGGTCAGTTCTGGAGCCTAAGGCAGCTATTTCCTGAGAGAGGACATTTGTGCTCTTGTGGAGTTCTGATTGGAATTTAGCAGCTAACTTGGTGTACATAGTTTTCAAGATTCCAAATCCCCCTTAGTAAGTTGCTGTGCATTATCACTGTCCTGAGCTGAAGGATGGGCTGTAGCATCATGTTGGAACCGGAAGGAGATGCTCGTTCTATGGTATCTTGAGACATGCTGCAAATCTTGTGCGTTTTCATTAAAATATGTCATAAGGGATTTTTGAGCATTACTCCTACTTTTCTTCTTGGCGGATGGCATGCAGGAAGTCTCCTGGGGGAGATCAACTGACCTTTTGTATAACCAAGGATGGTGATGACCCCAGGGGACCTATAACGCCCAGTGCTGGTGCAGGAGTATAGTTACATAGATGCGATCAGGTGTCTAAGCACAATGTCCATATTGTAATGAGATTAAACATATAGGAATAATACGCGGATATTAGCTGTGTGGTTATATGCAGTAAGGGGCAGAACACCAGAAACTGGCCCAACCACTGAAAGTGGGCTAGATAAGGCACAGGGGACCATGAATCTCCAGGACTCTAGGATCCAGAACTGGTCAGATGGGGAGCACTGAGCCCAGATACTTCATCCCCAGGCAGTTGCAGGCCCTCACAAACTTCCAGGCCCAATAGGGGCTATATATACAGTGATATAAGCCCCAGACTCCTGTTACAGCCCCTGGGGCACTGGCAGGGGACCTCATGGGTGTTGGCTGCACTCCCCCCACTGGCTGTACTCACAATTATGTAGGATGGTATCCAGAACAGGGGCCCGGCGTGGCAGGCTGTGGTAGGCCTTAATAGGCCGGATGTGTCAGCTGCTGTGGAGAGGGGCCAAAGGTGACTCCCTCCCCACCTCCAGGTAGGGGGTAGGAAAAGTCTCCGGTGCCCACTAGAAGCTCGCCACTGTGCGAATTGATGCAGATTATTCAGGGAGGAGAGATCGCGGTAGGCCTCACTGAGCCGCGTGTGTCCGCCGTCATGGAGAGGGGTCAAAGTTTCTCCGCTCCCCCCATGGCTCTCTCTGCCAATGGCTCTCTGCTGCTCGGATGGCGGTGGATTTAGTTGTAAGGCTCCAGAGCTGGCGATTATGCGTCTGTTCCAGGCACGCCCCCTACTATATATTTTTTTTTTGTTTATAGCGCAAACAATAAAAAGCGCACAGGTGATCAAATACAACCAAAAGAAAGCTCTATTTGTGTGAAAAAAAATGACAAAAATTTTGTTTTCAGGTACAGCATTGCACGACT
Source organism: Staurois parvus (assembly GCA_951230385.1). NCBI lineage: Eukaryota > Metazoa > Chordata > Amphibia > Anura > Ranidae > Staurois > Staurois parvus. The sequence continues at coordinate 9,597 of CATNWA010003363.1, read as the reverse complement.
GCGCAATTATCAGTTGAATTAGTGCAGCGCTGAGTAGCAGAAAGAGGCCTGGTCATTAAGGGGGGTAAATCCGCTAGAGGGCTAGTGGTTAGGCTTCCTACTGATTTCTGGTTGAAGTACTGCTTTCAATAAACTCTGCTTTGATTGTGCATCTGGTGAGTGTGCATTTTTATTAACCTCCCGCATGGATAAAACCACATGGGACATCGCCTGAAGTATTTTGATACCACCTGCATAACAGGACCCGTTTTCAACACTGTACGTGGACCCGATTTGTGTCACGCTGTCACCATCCTATGAGCACTTCTTGATATTAGACTTTTTGGTCGCACTAATTTCCTTTTTACTGTGCCATCCATAGCGTTTCACTCACTTATATTGAATATATTTATATCACAAATGATTTATTAAATTTTATCTTTATAATGTATGGTTATTCTAAGGTTTTGTCACTTTTTCAGCGCTGCACTGTTTTCTACTTGTAGTAGATATAAAATGCTTTGTGTGCACCAGCCCTTTAACCCCCGAAAAAGTCACGTGATTGATACGATGCGTTGGATAGAGCCAGTGATTTCATGCCTCTACCTGGAAGTGTGCAAATGACGTATTGGCATTGGCATATTGGCATTTTACATATCTGTATGCCTGTTGCCGTAGTACAGTTATATGGTGTGCACATTTCACGTATTTAAAGTTTTTTTTAACTACTTGACCTCCTGTGGATTTACCTCCCTTCCTGACCAGGCCTTTTTTTGCTACTCGGTGCTGCACTAATTCAACTGATAATTGCATGATCATGCATTGCTGCTCCCAAACTAAATTTACGTCCTTTTTTCACACAAATAGAGCTTTCTTTCGGTGGTATTTGATCACCTGTGCGCTTTTTATTTTTCACGCTATAAACAAAAAAAGACCAACATTTTTGAAGAAAAACCATATTTTTTACATTCAGCTATAAAAAATATATAGTAAACTCAAAGTTAGTTATACACTTAGGCCAAAATGTATTCTGCTACATGTTTTTGGTTAAAAAAAAAATCCCAGCAAGCGTATATTGATTGCTTTGTGTGAAAGTTATAGCATCTACAAACTATGGTATAGATAATGGAATTTACACAGCTTTTACTCTTTGACTGCTCATCACATTTCTTGAGGTGCTAAAATACCAGGATAGTACAAACACCCTCAAATGACCCCTTTTCGGAAAGCAGACATCCTAAGCTATCTGCTGAGAGGCATATTGAGTCCATGGAAGATTTATTTTTTTTTCCCACAAGTTTCTGGAAAATGACTTTTTTTTTTTTTTTCTACACAAAGTTGTCATTTAAATGATTTATTTCTCGCACAAGCCATGGGTATATATGGAATTACACCCCAAAATACATTCTGCTACTTCTACCGGGTATGGGGATACCATGTGTGTGAGACTTTTTGGGAGCCTAGCCACATGCATGAGCCTGAAATCCAGTGACCACTTTGAAAGCCTGAAGGTGCGTAACTTCCTCATTACACTTCCTCACTACCTATAACAGTTTTGAAGGCCCTGACATGCGAGGATAGCACCAACCCCCCCCCCCCCCCCCCCCCCCCCCCCCCCCCCCCCCCCCCCCCCCCTTCTGGAAAGTAGACATCCCAAGGAATTTAAAAAGGCATGGTGAGTATTTTGCAGATCTCATTTTTTCGTGCTTTTTATCAAATTCCTTGGGATGTCTACTTTCCAAAAAGGGGTCATTTGGGGGGTTAGGTGCTATCCTGGCATTTCAGGGCCTCCGAAACTGTGATGGGTAGTCTGGAAGTGTAATGAGGAAATAAAGCCCTTTAAAAGCCTGAAGGTGCTTATTGGATTTTGGGGTCCTGTACTTGGCTAGACTGCCAAAACATCTCTCACATGTGGTACCCCCCATACTCAGGAGATGTAGCAGAATGTAATTTGGGGAGTAATTCCACATACACTCTGTTCCAAATTATTATGCAAATTATATTTTTCTCATTTACCTAAATAATTGATGTAAATAACAGTCAGCATAATTCTCATGTTATCAACTATTAAGAGTACAATTCAAATTTTATTGAACAAACCTAATAAGTTTTTTTAAACATAAAAAACTTACAATGCACTGTTCCAAATTATTACGCACAGTAAGTTTCAAAACACTTTATGGGTTGTAAAGAACTGAAAATTGTCATTTGTGGTGTTTGCAGTATATTTACTGAAATCAAAAGCTATTTCAATCAAACTTTTAACAACATTTTAACTTTTTAAACAATTTAACGGGTCACGTTACATTTTAACATAGGACCCCTTATTTGATAGCAGCTTCACAAGTCTTGCATCCATTGAACCTGTGAGTTTTTGGACAGTTTCTGCTTGAATTTGTTTGCAAGATGTCAGAATAGCCTCCCAGAGCTGCTGTTTGGATGTAAACTGCCTCCCACCCTCATAGATCTTTTGCTTGAGAATGCTCCAAAGGTTCTCAATAGGATTGAGGTCAGAGGAGGATGGAGGCCACACCATGACTTTCTCTCCTTTTATACCCATAGCCATTGATGCAGAGGTATTCTTTGCAGCATAAGATGGTGCATTGTCATGCATGAAGATTATTTTATTACAGAAAGCATAGTTTTTCCTTCTGTACCAGGGAAAAAAGTGGTCAGTCATAAACTCCACATAATTTGCAGAGGTCATCTTTACACCTTTGGGGACCCTAAAGGCGCCAACCAACTCTGTTCCCATGATTCCGGCCCAAAACATGACTCCACCACCGCCTTGCTGACGTCACAGCCTTGTTGGAACAGGGTGGCCGTCCACCAACCATCCACTACTCCATCCATCTGGACCATCCAGGGTTGCACGGCACTCATCAGTGAACAGGACTGTTTGAAAATTAGTCTTCATGTATTTTTCTGCCCAATGCAGCCGTTTCTGCTTGTGAGCATTGGTTAGTGGTGGCCGAATAGAAGGTTTATGCACAGTTGCAAGACTCTGGAGGACTCTACACCTTAATGTCTGTGGGACTCCAGAGGCACCAGCAGCTTCAAATATGTTTGCTGCTATGTAATGGTATTTTAGCAGCTTCTCTCTTGATCCGATGCATGGATCTGGCAGAAATGTTCCTCAATGTGCCTTTATCTGCACGAACCCGTCTGTGCTCTCAATCAGCCACAAATCTCTTAATAGTGTGATGATCACGCTTAAGTATTCGTGAAATATCTAATAATTTCATACCTCGTCCAAGGCATTGAACTATTTCACTCTTTTCGGCAGCAGAGAGATCCTTTTTCTTCCCCATATTGTTTGAAAATGGTGCTCTGCTTCATAATGTGGAACACCCTCCTTTAGTAGTTTTTTCCTTAAATTGGGCTCACCTGCCAATCTAATTATCACAGGTGTCCCAGGTTGTTTTCAGTGATCAAAAGAGCCCTGAGACACAATGCCATCCATAAGTTAAACTGAAAAACAAAATATTTAAATCTTTGTGACACTTAAATAGAAATTGCATAATAATTTAGAACAGGGTGTATACCCATGGCATGTGTGAGCAGTAAATCATTTAAGTGACAATTTTGTATTAAAAAAAAAAAAAAATTTTTTTGTAGTTTTTCAAAAACTTGTGGTAAAAAAAATAAATTCTTCTATTGATTCAACATGCCTCTCGGCAAATAGTTTGATGTGTCTACTTTCCAAAAAGGGGTTGTTTTAGAGGGTGGGATCAAGCCTTTTCTGACACTTTTTGTTCACATGAAAAAAATCAGTATTTTTTGCTAGGAAATTAATTTAAACCCCCAAACATTGCATATTTTTTTAAAGCAGACACCCTAGTGAATATAATGGTGTGTACTACAATTTTTTTTTATGGCACATAGTACTCGCGCAGCGATTTTTCAAAAGAAAATTAAAAAAAAATAGACTTTTTTTACTTTTAATGCACAAAAACAGAATATATTGGCCAATTATTTGGTAAAATATAAAAGATAATGGTATGCCGAGTAAATAGACGCCAAACATGACATGCTTTAAAACTGCGCATGCCCCGTGCAATGGCGACAAACTGCAAACATTTTTAATATCCATAGGCAACGCTTTAAAAGCTACCATTTTAGATTTACAGAGGAGGTCTAGTGTTAGAATTACTGCCCTTGATCTAATGTTCACGGTAATACCTCACATGCATGGTGCGACGGCTGTTTACATACCTGCACAGGGGATAGGCTTGTGCACACAGGTGTGCGCGCATAGGAGGGGCGATTTAGTTATTTTGATTTTTTTTACATTGTACCTTTTCATTTTCATTTTTTTTTATATCACTTTTAATGCTATAACAGGGAATGCAAATATCCCCTATAACTTCAATGGGCATTGTCATATATTCTTTTTTTGGGAAATCTGGGGTTTATCAGACTCTGGATATCTCTTCTGTCCTTACATTATCTAATCAAACCAAGATCGATGTGATCAGATGCTTTCCCAATTTACAAATGGTGCTGTTTATATCCTGTGAAACTGAAGTGATGAAATGCTCGTAGCTTCCGAATTCTTAGACTATAGAGATGATTGGCACCACTCTGGTCTCCAGTCAGCTCTATGGTCATCTGGCAGAAACACCGGCTGCATTCTCAGGTTCCCCCGATGGCACGAAACTGCCCTGGATGGCAGTGGGGGAGGAGGGACATCATCTCCCGCTTCTTGTAAAAGCAATCTTGCAGCTAATTCGCCACTAGGATTGCTTTTACATGAAAGCCGATCACCGGCTGAAAAAAACCATACCAGGATGATGCCTTCAGCTGTAGGCATCATCCTGGTATAACCATTCAAAGTCCAGTCATGTACCAGTACGTTGCTGGTCCTTGTTGGGTTTTTTTTTTTTTTTTTTTTTGCATGCAGCCTGTGGACTGAATGAAGAAATGAGAAGAAATCTCTGCCAGAGAAAGTGCGTGGTATGCCCACCATTAGAATATACTGCCCTGCATCCACCCACTTCTAATGGTAGGCACACATTAGGTCACACTTTGCCACAAGCGCCAGTTCCAAGATTGAACAAATGTCAAAATAGTGGCACGCTTGAATAAAAATTGTCCATGTATAAGTGGTACCCCATATGGAAAAAGGATGACACCAAGTCCCAAACTATCTTGCCACTGCTCCCCATGTAGTCTGGGCATCCAGGGGGCTCCACGTGACTATCTTTTCCCTTGTAAATCCAAAACTTATAAGTATAGCCTGTTGTCCTCTCACAGGTCTTCTACATCTTGACCCCATATCTGGCGTGCTTGCAGGGGAGAAATTGTTTGAATGCAAGGTGGCCAGAAAAATTAATGAGGAACTCCTCAACGTAGATGTTTTGCTGGGGAGTATAGACTGTCACGACCCGCGGTCGTCGCCACCAACATGCGACAATCGCACGAGCGCGACTAATACGTATAGTAATACGTCATGCCCACGGCGTCAGACCCCAGACCTTCTCACCAAACTCGTGACCGAAGGACCGGACGATCTAAAACCGTGGTGTGACGCGCGTAATAAGGCCACACTCAGCCGCACCCAGCACAGCGATTGCCCATCTAATGGACTACAATCGGTGCCTGCAGCCTAAATGCGCTTGTTAGTGGGTTGGGGTAATTACGCAACTAACCCTCTACTGCCACCACAACTTTTGTCGGAGACTGGGAAACTCCCGTTATCAAATATATACCGTATTTTCCGGCGTATAAGACGACTTTTCAACCCATGAAAATCTTCTGAAAAGTCGGGGGTCGTCTTATACGCCGGTATACGGCGAGCCGGTGTCAGGGCGGCACTTTTTCGAGGGGCGGCGCTGCCCCCCCCTCCTCCTCCTCCAACGGACACTAAGTACAGGGGTGGGCAGAGGGGCTGCTGTACCTTACCTGGCTCCGGTCCCGGTCCCATGACGATCCGGTCCAGGAAGCGCGGCTGCTCCTTCTTTCAGTTCGGTCGCTCGATGGTCACTCGACTCCGCCTCCTCCCCGGTGATTGGGCGCCAGCACTGGAAAGGCACACAGGCGACCAATCACCGGCGAGGAGGTGGAGCCGAGCGGCCCCACGAAAATCGAGCGGCCGAACTAAAAGAAGGAGCAGCCGCTCTTCTCCCCCACTGACACCAACGATGGGGCACTATTCCTCCTCCACACTGACACCAACGATGAGGCACTGTTCCTCCCCCACTGACACCAACGATGGGGCACTATTCCTCCCACTGACGCCAATGATGGGGCGCAATTCCTCCTACTGACGCCAATGATGGGGCGCAATTCCTGCCACTGATGCCAATGATGGGGCGCTATTCCTCCCACTGACGCCAATGATGGGGCGCAATTCCTGCCACTGACGCCAATGATGGGGTGCAATTCCTGTCACTGATACCAATGATGGGGCGCTATTCCTCCCACTGACACCAATGATGGGGCGCAATTCCTGCCACTGATACCAATGATGGGGCGCAATTCCTGCCACTGACACCAATGATGGGGTGCTATTCTCACTGACACCAATGATGGGGCGCTATTCCTCCCACTGACACCAATGATGGGGCGCTATTCCTCCCACTGACACCAATGATTGGGCACTATTCCTCCCACTGACTAATGATGGGGCACTATTCCTCCCACTGACACTAATGATGGGACACTATTCCTCACACACTGACACTAATGATGGGGCACCATCGTTGGTGTCAGTGGGAGGAATAGTGTCCCATCATTGGTATCAGTGGGAGGAATAGTTCCCCATCATTGGTGTCAGTGAATGAAATAGTGCCCCATCATTGGTGTCAGTGGGAGGAATAGTGTCCCATCATTGGTGTCAGTGGGAGGAATAGTGTCCCATCATTGGAATACCATACTGCAATACCATACCATATTGAAATCAAATCTGATGTTTTTTAATTTTTATTTGGTGTGCGTTGGAAGAGGGGTAGTCTTATACGGCGAGTATAGCTCAAACCCTATATTTTAACAGGAAAAGTAGGGGGTCGTCTTATACGCCCAGTCGTCTTATACGCCGGAAAATACGGTACTATAATGATTGAAATATTGTTATATATAGCACGGCCCGCGGACCTACTATACAGAGATATAACAAACAGTAGCGTCTCTTCAAAGGCAGGAATTCGTGAATTGCAAGTAAGCTCTTAAAAACAGTCTAACACTTTCAGAAAGAAAGATTACTAAAAGCATCAGACAGGTGCAATAAAATATTTACAAAGAGATGTCAGAAAAATATATATATATGTATACAAAGACACAGCAAACAGAGAATAGCGAGGGAATTACAGGGTTAAGTTACTTGCCCATATGCCTGGGTTTGCAGATCCAAGTTAGCAGGGTGAGTTCTTGATCTCCTTTTGTTACGATGTTGCTGGGAGATCTCTGTGTGAGTCTGCGTGTCCAGCTCTAACTCACTTGTCTCTCTTAACAGTCCCTCTCAAAGGGGAGGGGGGCTTACACGTTTTGGGAGTGGTCATTGGGAAACTAAACTAACTACAACTCATCCCCCATGATATGAAACACACAGTTCACGTGAGGAATGTGCAATTATCTTATCTTGAGTAAGATGGGGGAGGAAGTACACTTTACAGCCTTTATCGACTGCCGGACGCAGGATGTCTTAACCTGGTTGACCCCACACCATCTGCCAGAAGATACTTTGCCTCTCAGGAAGGGAGGAGGGTAGGAATGAGGCTGAGGAATGCCTCAAGTAAACAGACAGAACACGAAAAAGAGAGTTGAAGGAGAACTCCGCTCCAACAAGGATGAGCATGTTTGCCACATCGACATCTGCAAATTTTTGTTTAAGGTGATTTGCGAGGGGCTGAATTTTGTGTAGCCGGTCAAATTCAGGGTTACCCCGAGGATGACAGAGTGTATTGTCTTTGAAATGCATAAAAAACATTATACTATCATATCTATGCCTGGCCATGGCAGCAGAGAACACGGGCATATGATGAATCGGGTTTGTGGACCAATACAACCGCAATTCATTTCTTTTAGTAATGCCCATGTTGAGGGTTAGGCCCAAAAAATATGTAAATTCAAAAACCGTAATAAGTTTCCATGCGAATGGTCTGGCAAGGTTTGAATTTGGGTTGGCGGCATTAAATTGTTGTGCATATAAAATGCTTTGATCCACAATCAACGCATACAGATATTCCGTGAAAAACAGCTCCAAAAATCAAGGAGGTATGTGATAGACCAAGATGTACTAGACCGCTGGTACTTGCCAGTTCACCAAAAGGTAGAGTGGCACTAGTACTGGCACTCTGCTGCATATGAGAGTCCTCAAAATTTACCGGCACGTGCTAACAGAGATCAGGCCTGATTTTGCGAACACTGCGTTTTTGTGTGCAATGTATCAAGTGACCGTGACCTACTGACACTGCACTTGCTGGGGGAGAAGGGAGGGGTAAGCGTAGGGGCTAAACGCAGCTGTCAGGGCTGATCCCGCTAACGCTGCGTTTTTGGGGACGCTATACTAATGTGAACGCTGGTATAGTGCTGATCTGATCAAAGATATTGAGCCGTTCAGACACTATACTAGCAATGGAGGTTTATTGTGTATGAATGTGCTCCTGGCAATCAAGGGGTTAAATGTGATGACTGGTGTACTGATGGGCAATCTGACACTATCTGGGAGGGGCGTGAAAACCACTGGAGCGTGAATCACGTGTATGTATGTGTATATGTGTGTGTGTATATATATATATATATATATATATGTGATTTTGCGCTTCCATGCTGCCCTGTAGTAGTATTTCTGCTATAGGGAGGTCAGGAAGCGGTTACAGAAGCGGTTTGTGTTACGTCGCTGCGTTACTTTAACGCGGTCATGCAACACTACACCCAAATTAATTTTACATCCTTTTTTTTTTTCCTACAAATTGAGGTTTTTTTCGGTGGTATTTGATCGCCTGTGCGTTTTTTTATTTTTTGCGCTATAAAAAAAAAAAAGACTAACAATTTTAACAAAAAAAAACAATATTTTGGACTTTTTGCTATAAAACGTCCAGTAAAAAAATGTAAAATCAAATTTAGTCATAAATTTCTGCCAAAATGTATTCTGCGTCATGTCTTTGCTAAAAAAAATCCCAATACGTGTAAATTAATTGGTTTACGTGAAAGTTATAGCGTCTACAAATGGCAGGAAAGATACTGGGATTTTTTTTTTTATTATACTAATAATGGTGGCGATCAGCGACTTTTGGCGGTGATCAGTAATTTATGACAGTGATCAGCGACTTATGGCGCAACTGCAGGACTGCGACGGACATTTTGACACTGGGAGGGAACTGACTTGGGGTCACTGACATCCCCAGTGACACCGATCGGCGGGACAAGTAGGGCGGGCTCGCACACGCCCCCTACCTGTTTTTCAGAGCGATGTTAAAAAAATGGCGCTCTGCGCAGATGTGCCGCCCTGCCGCAGTAAAAACACTGTGGCTGGTCGGTAACCAGTTAATAATATATCAAAGTGAAAGCAGAGAGCACAATCTATTCTTCCTTCTGAGCTTTCTGTTGCTCTGGTCTGAAGCATCATGGAAGATTGATCTGGATTGCAAATCATTCGGTGGCTGGAGTGGTGGTTGA
>CATNWA010003362.1:0-18365 GCA_951230385.1 Staurois parvus | reverse complement strand
TGCCCTCCGCCCAGCTCCAGTCTTCCGCTGATGCTGCTGTGGAGCAAGAGCACCAGACCGTCCAGGGGGCCCGTCGGCCGCAGCAGTAGACAGCCCAGCAGCCGCAGAACTCCCTGCTGCACTCCGTCCAGTGCCGATCCCACGCTGCTGCCTCACTGGAGCCGGAGCCCCAGACTTCTCAGGGGGCCCGCCGGCCGCAACAGGAGACAGCCCGGCAGCCGCAGCTGTGCGCCTCCCACGCAGGGCTCCCTCCCTGACCGGCACCTTGTCAGTGGAGGAGCCGCAGATTCTGCTTCTGCCTCCATGCCGTGTGGGCGGGGGGGAGGGGCTTCCCCCGCACGAGGCCCCGCCCACTGAGCTCCGCCGATGGCGGGGATTCCTCCCGGCTTCCCCGCTAGCAGAGGCAAGGGAGCGCCCTGCAAGCGGAGCCGGAGGGGCCCGAGCGGGGCTCCCATGGTGGTGCTGAGCTCTGGGAGGGGGGGGGGGGAGCCCGGGCTAAAGCGTTCCGGAGGCCTAGACCTCCGAGCACGTGGGCCCTCCCGCCCCCCTGCTGCAGGAGATGAGCCCGGATCCTGCAAGAGATCCGAGACACGGCTCTGCAGCCAGTCCATCCCCCTGTCCTCTGCTGCCTCCTGCATCTGAGCCAAAAGGCTGTCCATGGCAGGGCTAAAGGTGGCCTGAAGCAAGGTGTGCTAAACAGACACCAAGCTCACACTCTTGCCGTCCAGCTAACTGACTCCCCCTCACAGAACCTCCCATCCTAAGGTGCAGCAAAACCCCACCTACACCAACCTCTACCAATCAGCTACCCCCCACTAACAATAACAAAATCCTCCTGGAGCTACCTTAACCCCTTTCTGCTCTTCCTTCCCCCACTCTGGGCCTAGTCATGTATGCCCTGCGCTATTTCTTCTTTCTTTCGCTACGGGCATTTCTGTACAGCAACTACAAACAGCACACGAGGGGTAAGAGGGCCCTACTCTTTCGAGCTTACAATCTAGGAGGGAGGGCGTAGTGGTACAGGAGGAAGTGGCTGTGGGGGATGGAGTGGTAGGAGGAATGAAGGAGAACGGCAGTTAGGTGAGGGTGGGGTAGGCTTCCCTGAAGAGGTGGGTTTTCAGGGAACGCCTGAAGGTGAGGAGGGAAGGTGACAGTCTGATGGATTAGGGTAGTGAGTTCCAGAGGATGGGGGAGGGACCTGGAGAAGTCTTGCAAATGTGCGTGGGAGGAGGAGACCAGGGGGCAAGATAGAAGGAGGTCCTGGTGAGTTTATAGCAGGCTGGGTGTGGCTGTGGATCTGTTCGTGTCACATAGCAGGTTTTGTATTAAATTTGCACATCTGGTTGTTGGCATTTTTTTTGGTAATCATTCTAAGTTAGTATGAGTGACAGATATGTTTTCACTCTGTGTGGAAGCCTGAAGACTGGAATTTAAGTGATATCCTTATTTAGCCAAGATGAATTAGTAAAGATGTACATTTTTGGTTAACACCGATCCTTTCTTCAGGCTTTTTACATTTACCATGCCATTTATCATTTTTCCCCCCAAATTTACCATTTTTGTTAGGCTTTATACATGACATGTATAAAAAGGTTACCAGATTTTTAAAAATAATCCGGGGACACCCAGCTGAACGCAACCCCATTTGTAGCCACACCCACAAAACAAGCCCCAAAATCTACAGATTGTGCGTGTGGAAAAATTTCAATAACAGGGGAGATAGGACTTAAAGGGGTATGATTAAATTAAAACTGAACCTATGCTACTATGGGCCAAGAGAGTTTGAGGTCCAGATAAAGTAACACTTGTGTTGTGTTTGTGCATAGCATGTGTAGCCATAAATGAATTTTGATGTTTTTATAAAATAGAGAGATTGGACAATCCACCGTCACATCAGTTCACTAGTTCTCTGACACACATCAGCCCTTAAAGAAATGGTCATATACCCAGGCTTTTTTTTTTTTTTTTGTCATTCAAACACAATTGTAAGTCTTATAATGATTCTAAACTTTCGCCTTTTTCTTAATAACAAACATGTTATACTTACCTGCTCTGTGCAGTGGTTATGCACAGAGCAGCCTTGATCCTGCTCTTCTTGGGTCCTTTGCTGGCACTCCTTGCTCCCCCCCCCCCCGCCCGCTGCTTGCTGTGGGGGGGCATTAGCATAGGCTCGCTCCTTAGCCTGCTCTGTGTGTCCATAAAGACACACAGAGCGTGGCTTGGCCTCGTCCCCTGCTCCCTGCACATGGCTGTGATTGATATCAGTGGGATCCAATGGCTCCTGCTGATGTCTCAAAGTCAGTGAGGAGTGAGAGAGCCGATCGAGCCTTTGCTGTCATGTAAAGTGTTGGATTGAGATTGGGCTCAGGTTAAAGATGAGGGGGGCTGGGGGGAATGACACACGGAGCAGCGCCTTCTTGGTGCCCCCACAGCAAGCTGTTTGCTATGGGGGCACCAAACAGGAAGGAGGAGCAAGGAGCACCGGCGGGGGGCCTGAGAAGAAAAGGACCAGGGCTGCTCTGTGCAAAACCACTGCATACAGTAGGTACTGTAAGTATAACATGTTTGTTATTGAAAAAAAAAAAACTGAACCTTTAGTATTGCTTTAAGTCTCTGATTTATGTTTCTCATTGTCTCTCTCTGCTGGTGGCGTACCGAGGCAGGTGCGGGGGGTGCAGTCCGCACCGGGTGACACCGACTGCACGGGGTGATACCGGACCCGCTCCACAAAAAAAGGTAAGTTGTAAAGCAAGCCGACGATCCCCGCAGGATGGATCGGATCCATCCTGCGTGGATTGTCGGCTTTCTTTACAACTTACCTTTTCTTGGAGCAGGTCCGGTGTCACCCCGTATAGGTTGCATGCCAACGATCCTCGGGGTGACACCGGACCTGCTCCAAGAAAAAGTAAGTTGTAAAGAAAGCCGACGTTCCCCGCAGGATGGATCGGATCTGCGGATTGAGCATAATGGATCAGAGTCCGATCCATTATGCTCAACCCGCAGATCCGATTCATTCTGCGGGGATCGTCGGAGGGGGTGTCACCAAGTGTTACCGCATCGGGTGACACCTACCCTAGGGACGCCTCAGCTCTCTGCTATTTGGTTAGGAAAACATACCTGGAGACAACAGGAGCAAGAAAAGGCACAAGAGTCTCATAGACATCTTCATTTTAACACCACTTCTCAGGAAAAAAAAAATAGCGCGAACACCTACAATATGGTATAGCATTATAAAATGATAGATGCTCACTGTACAGTATTTTTAAAAAAAATTGCATTTGTACATGTCCCCCATGGAAGTGCCCAGATCTCCTCCTTGCCCTTTTTCGACATTTCCTTTTCTTTTAGCCTTGAAAGTGGACAGAATTTATTATCCAGATTTGCCTACTATAGACTATGATTTGGAATTATTAGACTTCATTCAGGGTTCGATGAACCCACTGCAAATCAAACCCGAGCACATTATCTCATCCATACCCAGCTGACGGAACATATTTAACTCTGTATATGAGACAATAGTAAATATAGCAGTACTTACCGCTACTTGTAATCTGCTGAGATCTTCACTTCAAATATTTGATTTCAGTATAAACCGCACTGTACTGTTTTTAGAGATCTGCTGACTTGCAGACTATCCTGTGTGTGCTATCCTGTCAGATGATATAATGAAACATCACAATTTACATTTACATTCCAGTAATACTATTGTCAGAAGAAAATGAATAGTTCTGTTTGGGGGAATATCCTGTGAAAGGACTGCAGCTGTAGATGTAAATTATCATGTAGGTCACATCCTGAGATCACATTATACATGGCTCAAACAAATTAAAGGAACACTTTGAAAACACATCAGATATCAACAGGGAAAAATCTCATGCTGGATATCTATACTGATATGGACGGGTAATGTGTGAGGAGCGCAAGGATGCCCCATCGTTTGATGGAAATGAAAATGATCAACCTACAGAGGACTGAAATCAAAGACACCCCGAAAATCAAAGTGAAAAAATGATGCATCAGGCGAGTCCATTTTGCTGATATGTCATTGCAGCAACTCAAAATGGTACTCAGTAGTTTGTATGGCCCCCACATACTTGTATGTATGCCTGACAACGTCGGGGCATGGTCCTAATGAGACGACGGATGGTGCCCTGGGGTATTTTCTCCAAGATCTGGACCAGGGCATCACTGAGCTCCTGGACTGTCTGAGGTGCAACCTGGTGGCGTCGGATGGACCAAAACATGATATCCCAGAGGTGCTCTATTGGATTTAGGTCAGGCGAGTGTGGGGGCCATTCAATGATATAATTTTCTTCATCTTGCAGGAACTGCCTGCATACTCTCGCCACATGAGGCCAGGCATTGTCGCGCACCAGGAGGAACCCAGGACCCACTGCACCAGCGTAGGGTCTGACAATGGTTCAAGGATTTCATCGCAATACCTAATGGCAGTCAGGGTGCCATTGTCTAGCCTGTAGAGGTCTGTGCATCCCTCCATGGATATGCCTCTCCAGACCATCACTCACTGACCAAAACGGTCATGCTGAATGATGTTACTTTTTTTGAGCAGTGTACAAAGATGAGTTAGTTTTCAGAATCACAGAGTCCAAAGTAAAGGCTGAAGCAAATGGTCCACCTGAGTAGCCACTACATGCTGTCCTTCATTGTGAAGAGAATTATTGTGCAAAGTAGTGCAGCACTGGAATTATTATGGAGGAAATCTGTATTGTAAAGTCAAGGGAAGTAGACTTTTTTGCCTATTGGTGTAAGAGAACACAGCTTCATTCATACCGTTTCTTACTAGTTTTGAATAGAGTGTGAGAAAAGTTGGAACCTTTGTCAGGTTTTTACTGATTAGAGTAATAGATGGATGGTGCTGGAACCGAAAGATGATTATGAGGGACACTTTGTTACTCAAATTTCTGTTGCACTGATGTTGTCCGTGTGGGGCATCATAATGAAGGTGATGAGTGGGCAGTCTAAGGCAAGGTTTTATTCCAAACATCAACTGGGTATAAGAACCGACATCTTTCCAGGGCCAAGTGTCATGAACATAATTGGTTAATGATGTCATCCGGGATCCCTGGCCGGTTTGTTGACATTTAGCTGCTGGCAGGGAAGCTGTCACTATTGGCAGGAGAGAATCACTGTGGCACCACTCGCCATGATTGCATCCACGGGGCATTATTCATCATGACTGACAATTAACCTCCCTGGCGGTATGATTCTTTCCGATTTTTTGTGCTGAAAGCGGTACCATTATTTTGCATGGAAATATGTATTTTTTTATTGTAGGCTGTAATTTTTAGGAATAACTCACTGAAATCTGTCCGAACAAGAGTCTAGTAAACATCCCGGGTATGATAAAGTTTGAAAAACGAAATCATAAATTATAATTTAATAAATAATCATAAAAAATAATAATATAAAAAAAAAATAATTTAATTCAATAATATAATCAAACCAAAAACACTGAAATTTGAAATACAGAGGCAAATTCGCACATCGCTGAGCAAAGTCGCAAAATCGTTTTCAGTGTCTGATGACGAATTTCCCCACGAATCATTATCACTCAATTCTGCAAGTGGTTCTGATTTACTATCGCTGTTCTCTAGCCGGTCTAAAACCGCTTTTGACGTAAAGGGACGCTTTTTGGACGCCATGGACTTTTCTAAGTTTCCAGGCAGAAAGAACATTCAAAATGCAGGCAGGGCACAGGACAAAGCAGTAGGGACAAAATATATGTGAAATGCATTGAAACAGCAATGACAGCAAAAATGACATTTTTAAAAAATTTCAAATTTCCCGCCGGTTCCGCCGCCCGTACGACCCGACGTCACAGGGACCGGAACACAGAAGCCGGATGCCGGCATCGGGCGGAGGAGATGGCCGGGGACGCTGCAGGGGACACATCGCGGGAGCGAAGGACAAGGTAAGTGCTGCAGGGACACCCAACGCCGCATGGTAAGCCCAAGTGTAGCTCGGGGTTACTGCTTTTTTGGTATAGAAATTTTTCCCCCAGCTACACTCGGGAAAACCGCTAAGGAGGTTAATCTACATCTGTGGACAATGTGACTGATGTCAGATTTACATTGTGGAACAGTTTTTTTTTTTCTTTTAAAGGATTTTTTGAAGGTATGTGTGCATTTATTTTTTGTGATTAAGTAACCGGGGTACTATCTACCTTTTACTCATTCATATAGAGCAGGGGAGCCCAACCACTGGCCTGCAGGCCACATGTGAACCATGGAGTCCTCTGATGTGGCCCACAACTTCCTGCTCTGGAATGGTGGGTCTGCAAGCCCAGATCATAGGTTCTGAGCCTCAGTGTTCTGAATGGAACTGGCGATAGAGGCAGCACGGCTGCGGAAGGAGCAGCGCCACATAAGCCAATATCACCTGATATCAATTACACTCCGCCTGGGACAGCAACAGCTGGCAATACCTGTAGCAAGGGAAATTTCTGAATGGAAGTAAGAGTATTATTAAAGGTCAATTTATATTCTAAAATCACAGTGTATGTAGGGCACATCTCTTCTGCAATGTTTACTAGGCTGCTTTCAAAACTGCACCTATGGGTTACCTGCACTGAGCCACAGACTTCTGTTAATATCTGAGGGTTTGGAAGCACACCCCAACTTCTGAATGCAGGAGTTTTGGTGCGCTTTCAGAAAGTGCACCACACCTGCAGGATATAATAGAGAAGACTATGGCAAAGTGCAGCTAACCAGCAGGAAAGTCACGGGTGCACTGCATCCACGGTGCGGGTAAACCGCAGCACATCACTGTGAAAGCAGCCTTAGGCCCCTTTACCAAGATCAGTCTGATTTGGTCCACTTGTCCATTTTTCAGGCGGATCCAATCGGGACCCTTCATTCACCTCTATGGAGCGGCAGATGTAAACAGACTTGAGGTCACCTTACACCCGCATGTTGAGGTACCCTCCGCATGTTGAGGGATATATGGCTGGTATAGTCCAGTAAGACGGGTGTACACTTGCTTCCTCCTCTCTTTCCTAATCTACAACGGGTACCGCCCCCAAATCCATAAACAGACTCAAAGGATTAATATGGATCTTTAGGAGGATTTTTTGTTGGTTTTTTTTTTTTCCATGGGGTTCTCCCTCAAAATCCATATCAGGCCCTTATCAAGTAAAAGGGTCTGGATTTTGAGGGGGGGAGGGGGGGCATGACATTGTTTCTACTTTTTATTATTCTTTGTCTTTTGTGTGGCGGTCCTCCTTAAAATCCATAAGACCAGACCCTTATTTGGGTAAGAGTTTCTGGTATAAATGTTGGAGGAGAACAGCCATTTTGTTTTAATTTAGTGTTTTCTTTTTTAACCCCTTCCAGTCCAGACACTTTTACCCCCTTCCTATTCCAGGGCAATTTTTAGCTTTCAGCCACTATCACACTTTGAATGACAATTGCGCAAGTCATGCAACACTGTACCCATATGAATTTTTTACCATTTTTTTGAGACAGATAAAACTTTATTTTTGGTGGTCTTTATTCACCGCTGGGGGATTTTAATTTTTTTTTGCTATGTAAATGAAAATGTCCAAAAAGTTTGAAAAAACAGTGTTATTTCTTATAAAATTGTGCAAATAATAATATTTCATCATAAACAATCTTGGCCAAAATGTATTCCGTTATCTTTTTAGTAAAAAAAAAAAAAAAATTAGCCACATTAGTTTATAACCAAAAATTATAATTTTTAAAACATTTTTTTTTACATTTTTTTTTTTTACATACTGTCACCCTAGCAGTTTACAGTGTCACCATGGTTTGACAACTGTATACTTTTGGGGGGTGATGAAGATTTTTTTTTTTTTACACTATTTGCTTTTACACCTATATAGGATGTAAAAGCAATCATTTCTCTTTCTCTCTGTGTGCATTCTTTGCAACCATTGAGAACTACTGAGTGAGCTGTGATTGGTCACAGCTTGTCACACATGGTACAAGGCTGCTGTGAATAGCGCTTGTACCATGTAGGCCTCTGTGATCATTCACACAGATTTCACACGTTCGTAAGCAATTGATGACATCTTGCTTACTACTTATGCATGTGTGATCACTGATTGGCCATCCCAGTGATCACATGATCGGGACCTCCATACAGAGGGGTCCCTGTCCGCCGATCAGTGTTTCACTGTGTCCGGAGGACACAGTGGGCACCGGATCGTGGTGCTGCGCGCTCCCGGGGTGAGCACGCACAAGCAGGGTGCAGGGGAGGCCGTTTATAAACAGCCACCCGACCCTGCAGTGCCACCCTCACGGCCGTATATATTACAACGGGCCCCGAACACTTGGTTGGGAATTAGTTAAAGAATGTCTAAATGTCACTTTTTGCTAGAGATGTGCTAATTTTTAAGTAGGTTTAGAGCACCTCTCCAGGCATGTTATTTAAAGGAATTGTGTATTTTCTTTTTGCCCTTTTATGCCTTTTAAGAAGACCTTTTTTAATTAAACTATATTTACATTGGTTAAAAAGGCCACTCCATGACACTGCCCAGTTACCCATGCCATGTTTACCACGTGGTGTATTTTGGTTTTGTGCTGCCCTTGGCGCAAACTAAAACCGGGCACCCTCACCTATCTAAATTCATCCCACCCCTTCCTGTTTAAGATCCACCCTTCATCTGTAAACTTCCACCCTTCCGTATTTAGCCTCCACCTCTTATTTTATTCCATGTTGCGGTGTTAATTTTGGAGGAATTGTGCCCTCACTGGCTGTCAGTGGCAGGAACTAGTGCCCCATCAACTGGTGGTCTAGTGGGAGGAATAGTGCCCCATAACTGATGTCAGTGGGAGGTATATTGTACCATCCATTGGGGTGTCAGTGGAGGAATAGTAACCCATCACTGGAGTCAGTGGGAGGGGAATAGTGCCCCATCACTGGTGTCAGTGGGAGTATTGTGCCCCCATCACTGGTGTCAGTGGGAGGAATGTGCCCCATCACAGGTGTCAAGTCGGGAGGAATAGTGCCCCATCATTGGTTGTTCAGTGGGAGGAATAGTAACCCCATCACTGGGTGTCAGTGGGAGGAATAGTGCCCCATCATTGGTGTTAGTGGGTAGAGGAAATAGTAACCCATCATTGGTGTCAGTGGGAGGAATAGATGCCCCATCATTGGGTGTTAGTGGGAGGATAGTAACCCATCACTGGTGTCTTAGTGGGAGGAATAGTGTCCCATCAATTGGTGTCAGTGGGAGGAATATAGTGCCCTGGACCAGACAACTCCTCTAATACCCCTCCTCCAGCAGCGCCTCATAGAAGGGATCGAAGTGGGACATGGAGTCGCGGACACAGGTAAGGCACAGCAGCCCTGTCCTAAGTGTCCTTTCCGTGAGAAAGGGAGGGGGCTGCGGCGCTCCCGCGCCCAGCCCCCCTGAAAAGTGCCTCCCTAGTCAAATGCCTTGTTTGCCTCATGGCAATACACCCCTGCATTTTACAACAAAAGCTTTGCAAAATGGACTTGTGAAAGGGATATGAAAGAAATTACAAGATTCGGCTCTACCAGACTCAATGAGGTTAGAGCGCTATGTTGAGATTTCTTTTTTTAAAGGGGTAGATTTTTTTTTCACTGGTTGGTTGTGACGTCACAGCGAATTTGCACTTTGCTTGGTTCGCTAAGTAGAACCCAACACAAAAATTTAATGCAAACTAATGCCACTGGAACATACAATATATCACTACTTCATGTCATACACAAATCATGGAAAACAACAGTATATAATGCTGGGGATCAGTGAGGTAAACCCTTTTTCTCCATTTCAGCATGCCTTCATCTCACAAAGAGTTCAATATCACACTGCACCTGGCCATGCATGGTCACTTTGATTAAGCCATCTTACAGCATTCCACAGCAGTGCCAGGACAAGGTCATCCAGCGCCCAGGGCAAAGATGCCAAACGCCCCCCCCCCCCCTAAAAAAAAAAAATATGTATGAGCATTATGCGTAAGCAAAAAATCCTCCTCTCCACCCCAAAGCAAAAATTCCCTTTGCAAGCCCCCAAATTCTCCCTAAACAAAAGTTCCCCCTCAAATTTTGACCCCCAAAATAAATTTTACTCTACTGCTGCCCCCCAAATTCTTCCTCCCAGCACAAATCTTCCAACCCACCCCCCCCCTTCCCCGAGCACCATATCTCTTCTCCCACCCTCTCCTAGCACAAAATACTCTCATCCCCAGCTTAAGTGTTTATTACTCTGCCCCCCTCCCGTATTATGTCCCCCAGAGCAGTTCTCCTTTCCCTCTTACACACAGACCTCAGATGCAGTGCAGCAAATATCTCAGTTCCTCCCCAGGATCCTCCTCATCTTGACACGTCAGAGTTGAGGAGGAGCTTAGGGGAAGCTGATTTAACAGTTTTCACAGGCAGATGGCTCGGATAGATCCAGGAATTATGGGATCGCAGCGTGAGGGCCCTGCACTTAAACATGCCACTGGCTGTTCAGATTGTGACTGTGCGGGGTCTCTGCTTACCTGCCCTCTACTTACATTCTTTTCTTGGGAGCAGGTAGAGGGTGGGTAAAACAAACACTGCACAGTGGTGATCTGACAGTCCACCAATCCAAGAGAGCTGCCGATGTGGCAAGGGGAAGAGCTGAAGGGGAGAGAGAGCACAGCCTGCACACCTCCTCTCTGCCCTCTTTCCTCCTCTCCGAGATCTCCATGCACCACCCCTCACCACCCTCATGTGATACCACCATGCCCAGAGCAGCCTCCTCTCCTGCCCACCCAGGAGGAACAGTACTGTTCAATAAACCAAGAACCACTATGCCTTGTGTTTCTCCTTCTGCTAGAAGGTATGCTTCAACATTCACTTGGGATGTCTCTACCCCAGACTCATTGGAGGAACCAGAGGGGAGGAATTTCCCCCGCTTTCCTGTCTAGGTAGAGGGTGTATAACAGTACAGGAAAAGAAGGGAAATGTAGGCGTTTAAAAGCTGATAAAGATGTTCATGTTTTGCCTGCTGGATCCTCAACTTGAATGAAAAAAAAACAGTGGTTTCAGGCTCTTTATTTCAAAATTTTTGACTGGCTTCCAGTTTTATTAAATTTTAAAAAGGAAAATCTGTGCTATTTTATAAATGCATTGTCCTGTTAAAACAGATGCTGGAAAATTGTATAAGAATGCAGTCAAGCCAAAACACAGTGTAACAGTTTCTGCTGATTTATCAAAGCGGGGGGAGTTTTGGCAATCTACCACAAATGTCTACACTATGGATCATCTGGTCCTGTTTAAAACATTTTTGCAGCTCTTTAACTTTCTGAGTTAGTGCTGCAAAACAAAAATGATGATTCTGATTACAATTTTAAAAGTGAGGTTAAACCATGAAACCATTTTCATCTAAAATCCAAAAGTGAATCATTGTTTGCAATGGTTCTTTGGTCATTCTTTGGCCAAGCTAGTCTAGGTTTACCTTTTACAGTACAGTTTAGGACCTTCTTGGCCATGATCTGAAAATGTGATGCTCTAAGAAAGGTTGCTTGCAAAGAAAACCTTCAATGTGTTTCATTTCAGAATTAGGGAGCACACATCTGCCATTCTCAAACAAATCAGTTCCATTCATGTGAGCAACTTGACCAGCCAATTCCATTTTTTTTTTTTTTACAAAGAAACCTTGGAGCATGGTGATAGATGCAAAGAGATAAGAGCACTCACTACTGTGCTGTCTCCTAACTTAAAGTGGAAACTTTAGTCAGAAAATGAAGTCCTGCTAGATCACTTCATTCTGGCCCTTTGTCTCATCCTGCTCCGCACATGCTCAGTTGTTCTCCATTTTCTGGCACTGTGCCGAAAATGTAGAGGCTAATCGAATGACGACAGCCTCAAGATTTAGTATTGCTCAGGGGCTCTGGGCTTCAGCAAAATGGCAGCCTCTGGAAAGAAGAAAATCAGGAACTATAATGAAGGCAATTTATAGCACACACTAATTTTGGTAGCATAACTATTAAAGCCTCAACAGTACCATGGTAATTCATTGAGAGCCTACAAGCTGACATCTGCAAAGGCTCAATGGGGGATCAGTCTTTTCAAAACATGTTACACCCCTGAACATGGGTTTAACATGTAGCATGTTACGAAAGGTGAACTTATCCTTTTTCCCTGGCTTCACTCCGTGCAAACTTCTCATGCGATTTGACAGTTCCAGAATCACATGACGCACCCCCCATTGCTGGCAATGGAACCATTCATATCGCCGCAGCTCATGGCGCAGAGATTATGAAAAATGGTTCCTGCCATACTTTTTGCCGATTTCATTGCGACTTGCATGGTCTTCTGTTATATGAAGTCACAAGCTACAATGAAATCGGCAGTGCAAAATCTCATGATGTGCGGCTTTGAAATAACGCTGAAGTAGCTTAATTTCAAAGCTGCACTAGTGTGAACGGGGGCTTAATGCCGAATGTATTTTCCATGCTAAAGAACATTATTTTTATATCTAGTTATGGGCAAAGTTCCGATTTAACCTTTTCTATGCCTCGAATCCTATGGCATGAATTACAGTGGGGTAAAAAAGTATATTAGTCAGCCACCAATTGTGGAAGTTTCTCCCACTTAAAAAGATGAGAGAGGCCTGTAATTGGCATCATAGGTAGACCTCAACTATGAGAGACAAAATGAGAAAAAAAATCCAGACAATCAACATTGGCTGATTTGGAAATAATTTATTTGCAAATTATGGTGGAAAATAAAGTATTTGGTCAATATCAAAAGTTCATCTCAATACTTTGTTATATATCCTTTGTTGGCAATGACAGAGGTCAGACGTTTCCTGTAAGTCTTCACAAGGTTGGCACACACTGTTGCTGGTTGTTGGCCCATCCTCCATGCAGATCTCCTCTAGAGAAGTGATGTTTTGGGGCTGTCGCTGGGCATTACGGACTTTCAACTCCCTCCAAAGGTTTTCTATGGAGTTTGAGATCTGGGAGACTGGCTAGGCCACTCCAGGACCTTGAAATGCTTCTTACGAAGCCGCTCCTTCATTGCCCCGGGGAGCGGTATGTTTGGGATCATTGTCATGTTGGAAGACCCAGCCACGTTTCATCTTCAATGCCCTTGCTGATGGAAAGAGGTTTGCACTCAAAATCTCACGGTTTACATGGCCCCATTCATTCTGTCCTGTACATGGATCAGTCGTCCTGGTCCCTATGCGGAGAAACAGCCCAGCCACAAAGCATGATGTTGCCAACCCCATGCTTCACAGTAGGTATGGTGTTCTTTGGATGCAACTCCGCATTCTCTCTCCTCCAAACACGACGAGTTGTGTTTCTACCAAACAGTTCTATTTTGGTTTCATCTGACCATATGACATTCTCCCAATCCTCTTCTGGATCATCCAAATGCTCTCTAGCAAACTTCAGACGGGCCCGGACATGATGTACTGGCTTAAGCAGGGGACACGTCTGGTACTGCAGGATCTGAGTCCCTGGCGGCGTAGTGTGTTACTGATGGTAGCCTTTGTTACGTTGGTCCCAGCTCTCTGCAGGTCATTCACTAGGTCCCCCCGTGTGGTCCTGGGATTTTTGCTCACCGTTCTTGGTGATCATTTTGACCCAACGGGGTGAGATCTTGCGTGGAGCCCCAGATCGAGGGAGATTATCAATGGTCTTGTATGGTCTTCCATTTTACTAATTATTGCTCCCACAGTTGATTTGCCTATTGCAGATTCAGTCTTCCCAGCCTGGTGCAGGTCTACAATTTTGTTTCTGGTGTCCTTCGACAGCTCTTTGGTCTTCACCATAGTGGAGTTTGGAGTGTGACTGTTTGAGGTTGTGGACAGGTGTCTTTTATACTGATAACAAGTTTTCAAACAGGTGCCATTGATACAGGTAATGAGTGCAGGACAGAGGAGCCTCTTAAAGAGAAGAAGGTACAGGTCTGTGAGAGCCAGAAATCTTGCAAATAAATTCTTTCCAAATCAGCCAATGTGATTGTCTGGATTTGTTTTCTCATTTTGTCTCTCATAGTTGAGGTCTACCTATGATGCCAATTACAGGCCTCTCTCATCTTTTTAAGTGGGAGAACTTGCACAATTGGTGGCTGACTAAAATACTTTTTTGCCCCACTGTAAATATGTATTTTTAAAAGCAAAGAATGTATATAAAAAGAGACATATAAAACATCAAATTAAACATTTCTCTTAATCTCCAAGCATTGGGAATGCATGGTGAATGGCTAAAGGGTTGTTTTGTCAGTTAAGTGTTAATTATTTAAGTAAGAAGGGGCAGCTTGCAGAGGGCTGGAGGGAGCAGCCACTCTATTCTTTATGAAGGCACTGTCCCCACAAGTATAGGCCATTGACATAATCAGGGCTGGTCCAAGTGATGGTGACAGACTGTGATGAACAATGTGCCTCTGATTCTCTGATCCTTGAAAGGAGAAACAGGGGCAGCAGCGGCTGTCTCTGAGCTGCTTTTCAGAGTTTTTTTAAACCACAGTGGCAAGCAAGTGACATGATTGCTGACTACATCAGTACTAGAGTTGATGCATACACTCTAAGAAGTCAGAACCCCATGGACTATTGGGTTTCAGGCTGGAACACTGGCCAGAGATTGCACAGTATGTGCTGGAGCTTCTGGTTTTACCCTGCAGCCAGTGTGCTGTCTCAAAGGGCCTTCAACACAGCGGGAGGTTTTGTTACAAAGAGGTGAATCCATCTGTTCTCACTGATCAGTTCACTTTCATGATTCAGTGTTGGATTACCAATGACTACAAAACCTTTGCTGCTGGTGCTACTGACAAAAAAAGATTATTAATTGTTACCACCAAAAAACATAAATACCTTCCACAGTTAGCAGCTTCAAGCTGTTTACATATCATCTAGTCACTGCACAATATTTGTGGTTATAATAATACACTCTAATGTTTATTTCAAGATAAATCCTACCTTGCCTGTCCCTCTTACAATGTGACCTAACCAAAATGCTTACATACTGTTCAGCTACTGTACATTGTCTGTCTGTGGCTTTTGTCTCTAAAATAATGCACTCTAATTTCTATTTTAAAATAAAATCTTCCCTGTCCTTCCCTTTTATTAAACTGTTTTATTGTATGAAGTTAAAGGCATTATCTTTATTTTTTTAAAATAAACATTCTGTCAATTATGGCCTACTACTACTTGATTAAAATGCAGGTGTCCCATCCAAAGCTACCTAAAAAAACTTTGCTTGCAAGTTGAAAAGAATCTGTTTGATTAAAAAAATAAATTACACATCCAAACACAGCGAAGTCAGAATACAGTGTAGCTGACACCAGTGCTGGGACAAGGTCAATTGCTGCCCAAGGTGAAAATGGCAAACTGCCCCCCCCCCCCCTGTTTATTGCAAAAGAGTCAAAACCAGTTTATGCGATATTAACCCACAGCACTGGTGGCAGTAGCACCAGTAATAACCTCCAGCATCAGTGCCAGTTTCTGCAGTAATAACCCCCAACATTGGTGCCCCGTTTGTGCAAAAATAACCCCCAGAAGTTTCCAGAATAATAACCCCCACATCAGTGCCAGTTTACAAATTAATATAAATTGCAGTTTCTATAATAAACGCCACCAGCACTGGTGTCAATAGCCCCAACATAGGTGTGGTCAGTGGGTTATGCTATATAAACCCCTCTCTTGAAGTAGAATTCCAGCTTAATCAAGACCTACCTAGCCTTGCGCCCCCCCCATCCAGTAAATGATTGTGCCCTGGACTTCTGCCCCTGTTGCCCAACCTTTGTCCTGGCTCTGGATGGCACTGTCTGTGAAAATCATTATGCTCCATTAGTTTAAGGGCATCTGACAAGCATGTAATTTAACCACCTTCCGCCCGCCCTATAGTACAATGACGGGCGCAAGGTGGTTCTCTCATTCTGATAGGACATCATATGATATCCTACCATTCTCACTGCACACGCATGGCTCAGGGAGCGCGCCCCTCAGCTCGACGATCGCCGGTGCGCTGTGTCCCTCGGACACAGCGGATCACAGAAAGAGCCGAAGATGTCGGCTCGGTCATGTGATCAGCTGTGTCCCAATCACAGCTGATCACATGTAAACACGGAAATGCCGTTATTGGCATTTCTCTCCTCTCGAGCTGTCACACTGACAGCTCGAGAGAGGAGAGCTGGTAATCGGCTTTCCCAGCGGAGGGGACATGTACAACTGATCATCAGAGCACTGATGATCAGTGTGCCCTGATGATCAGTGTTGCCCCAGAAGTGCCACCTGTCAGTGCTCATCAGTGCCACATGCCAGTGCCCATCAGTGCCACGTGTCAGTGCCACATCAATGCCACATATCAGTGCCCATCTGAGCTGCCTTTCAATGTCACCCATCAGTGCCAGTCAGTGCCACCTATCAGTGACAGTCAGTGTCGCCTGTCAGTGCCACCTAACAGTGCCAGTCAGTGCCGCCTATCAGTGCCAGTCAGTGCTGCCTATCAGTGCCGCCTATCAGTGCTGCCTATCAGTGCCATATATCAGTGTCATGTATCAGTGCTGCCTTTCAGTGCCCATCAGTGATGCCTGTCAATGCCCATCAGTGCAACCTACCAGTGCCTCCTCATCAGTGCCACCTATCAGTGTCCATCAGTGCAGCCTATCAGTGCCCATCACTGCAGCCTCATTAGCGCACATCAGTGAAGGAGAAAAATCACATATTTACAAAATTGTATAACAAAAACTAAGAAAAAAACGGGGTTTTTTTTCAAAATTTTCAGTGGTTTTGGTTTAAGAAAAAATAAAAATCCCAGAGGTGATTAGATACCACCAAAATAAAGCTTTATTTGTCTCAAAAAAAATGCTAAAAATTTCATATGGGTACAGTGTTGCATGACCGCGCAATTGTCTTTCAAAGTGTGACAGCGCTGAAAGCTGGAAATTGGCCTGGGCAGGAAGGGGGGGGTAGAAGTGCTCTGTAGGCGAGTTATTAAAGAGTTGCTGTTTCTTTCATATCATCTTTAAAGTTGCAATCAAATAATTTGCTTTGTTAAATGTCCCTTTTGACAATAGCTTGTTTATTAACCCTGAAAATGGTCAGAATTCAGTATCAAGATTCGCCCCCCTCAAACAAGATTCAAAGTAGCCCCGGCTAATTGAACCTGGACAGTAGGGATGCAGAACAGGAGATATGGAGTAAAGCCAGAAGACCGTATCTGTATGTTTCTGTCAGGTCAGATGCTGAAACTATCAAACCCCACATGGTAAGCATGACAACCAGGCATCTAGATTAACATAGGAAAAGCAAAATCATGTTTGTTTCATAATGAGATTTCTTTAAAAACAACAACCATTTTGTGTCCGTGTCTCTTGGTGTCATTTCACAGTGTAATTTCCCAAGTATGAAATTGAGTTTTTATCAAATGTCGGCAGCATGCCCAGAACTGGCTCCAGACCTCAACGTTTGATCATCTTAGAGTTTATAGAATGAATAAAAATGAGAAAATGTTTACAGCACTCAGTGCTCAAAACAGGATTTTTTGGCACCACTTTAAAAGTCTGATTATGTAACAGAATTGACTTGAACCATCCATAGTACTTTATTGGAACTGGAAATCTATAAAAGACAGAGGTTTCCTCCAGTTTTACACACTGTAACTTTTCATGTGCTCCGTGTGTCATACTCTCTGTTGTGTCATCTTGGAATATAAGAGCCATTTCTAGCAGTTCCAGTGGTCCCAGTCTATCTACAATTATCTATCGGAGAAGATATAGAAAATGGAGTCCACCATGAAAAAATTTTATTCTGTTCATCGTGTTTGAATCCAAAAAATCTACTGGAAATCTACTTCTCACCAAGAATTCCAAAACAGCTTTTTTATGCAAGCACCGAGTTTATAATGATTGCTCTTCGTAAGGCATTTAAGTCAGGTATGTGTTTTTAAAAGATCTGTCAGTTATGCCTGCATGTTGTTGTTAATAAGAGGGAAAATTCATTTTGAGGTCAGGGGCGGACTGACAAAGCTCATGGGGCCCCCAGCCAACAGGGGATCATGGGGGGGCCCTGTGTCCTTGCCCAAAACTCAAAAAAGCCTATGAAAAAGGTACCAGGGGGCAATCTCATGGGCCCCTACTGACCTGGGCCCTCGGGCAGTGCCCCGAGTTTCCAAATGGTCAGTCCGCCCCTGTTGCTGAGGATACTGGTGCAGTAGGGTTTGGTTAACATTGTGGGTACAGCTCCCAATGTGGCTAGTTCAGGCCAGCTTTTTAACATGCCTGACAACTGGTCCAATACTGAGATGCGTAGGCCATACCATTAGTAAGGTGTGAGAGACAAGAAGAACCACCAGCCTGAAAGATGGATACTGTTTGTAGGGACAATACTCCGCATTAAGGGATTCTAATGGTGCTGAGTGGTTTTTTTAATCAGTTTCAGC
>CATNWA010003361.1:0-19473 GCA_951230385.1 Staurois parvus | reverse complement strand
CTCCCCTTTCCCCCTTACGCTTTGGTGTTGCGGGGTCCCCACGGGGGGGACTTCATCTGCAAAAAGGACAAAGCTGCCACCAACCTCCCCTGTACATGCCCCCACGACTCCAACCTCTCAATGATCACCCCCCCAAAAAAAAATTAAAAAAAAGAATATAATTAAATAAACAGCAAAATTCCCTCCAGCATTTCCGGCGTGGAACACCATAGATGGCGGTCCTTTTGGCATGGCGCACAGTTTGCGCGCCTGGCAGAGCTACGCAGCAGCGCGATCCTGTACATCGGCCGTGTACCTCTGGGCAGGGGCCTATGAGCAGATCTGAGCTACCGACCCCGTTGCTGGTTCACCATGGCATGACTGGCTGTGACCAATCACAGCCAGGTCACATGTCAGGTTGTATACACTTGGATGGCTTCATTCATGCCATCCAATCCCCCCCCCCCACCCCCACCCCATTGTATACTAGTGCGTGTATAGCTTGTGAAATGGTCACCAGCGATCACATATGCAGAAGCTGGGCAAATCACTGCCCAGCTATGCCATGGGTTAGCCATAGCCAAATCACAGCTAAGCACAAAAAAAAAACCCTGAATGAATCGAAAGTCATTCAGGTAAATGCTTGCTCTATAGCAAAGTAATTCTTTGACTATAAGCAAGATTGTGTAAAAAAAAAAAAAACAAAAATGATCACTTCCCCAAAGTTGTACAATGGTTACTATGGTAACATTGTACTACTTTGGTCATAGTAGAAATATGAAAAAAAAAATATCTAAAAAAAGAAAAAAATTAATAAAAAAATTAAAAATAATAAAAAAAAATTTATATATTTTTATTCTTTTTCATATCTGTAACCAGTCAGTGTCCCTGATCACCACCATGCAGTTATATGATGACACGCATCTTGTACTGCACTGGTGAGACAGTATGTAAAAAAAATAGTGAAAATAATGTTTTAATTTTTTCATTTTCCTGATAAAATTATGATCAAAAAAAATACAACTTCAAAAAAACGTCGCCATGCCGCTTATGAAATACGTCGGGACTGTCTACTTTGCACAAAGGGGTCATTTGGGGGATATCTGTACTGTTCTGACATTCTTGGACCTCAATGAATTAGATTGGCCGTCAGTACTTCAGGAGTTGATCAATATTCAGATCTGATACCATAGTTTGTGAACTCTATAACTTTCGTTACAAACTAAAAAATACATCCTAATTTGGGTTTATTTCTTCACCAAAGACATGTTGCAGAATGCATAAAAAGGGGGAGGTGCATGCGCTAACTAAATAAATACACATTTATATAAAACCAATGTAAAGGTGCTGTTAAAGTGCAAAAAGGTGACTATAAATAATGAGTATAGTCCATAACGTGGTCAAAAATGCCCATGAGAGTCATTCAAAGAGAACTCCAATGCCTGGATTCGTGGATGAGGTGATAAAGGTATAAAGATTGCGCACTCACCAGATAACGCAATCCAAATGCGCATTCAAAACAGATAAATCCTAGGGTCCTCATATGGATCTGGTTCAGATCTGGTTACAAAAAGCCCCTGCCACTTGATAGTGTTGCCACACATAGAAGAAAAAAGGGCCGCTCTGCAGACAGACGTAACAAGGCTCTCCCACCGGAGCGCAAAGAACAACAAGGAGGCCCAAATTGATCATGTGAATACCATTATTGGGCATAAGGGCGTAATTTAATCGCCAAAAAAACACAATTTCAAGCAGGTGCAGGAATAAGATTACTGACCATACAATAGATGTAGCAAATGGGCCGCCGGGGGGCCCACGTGCGCGCAGGGTCGCGTGACGTCTCACACCGGGACTTTTTGTAAAAAAAAGCCGCTCGCCTGACAGCGTTCTCGTGCGATAGAGCTACGTAGTCATAGTGGGGTTAGCTTACAGTGTCGTGGACGACAGTGTTAGGACCCTATATACTAGGAAAGTGGCGACATCGCGACTGTGAACATTCGCGGGCGCAGCATTTTTCCAATCAGCATATGTCTCCGTAATCGGGGGCGACATTTTTCATGTAGGCCCTCCGAACAGCGCACTTGCGCATGCGCCATGTCAGCACGGAGCTACACAAGGAAAATGGCTTAAACGATGAATCACACGCAGCGTGAAATGGCGCTGTGTAGCCCAGGAACATATACGCGGCGCAGACTCAAAGGCAGGACAAGACCCCATGAATAGTTCTGATTAGCGCCGTCAGTGCCCAAGTTACACAGTCTGTATGGCATAATAATCCATCATGGGAAAATTTATTACCCCAAAAAACCTCATATGCAGCGCAGGATAAGAGGCAGACAGATATTATTTATTATCAGTCTGGATCAGCACATGCACTAAACAGACAATTCTCATATAGCCCAAAACGGTCAAATTTAATAATATAAAATATCCAAATGGATCAAATTTAAGATATAGGTTATACCTGGTGTTCATAAGTTAATGCCACACTCTATAATAGACTCACCAGTCATTATCTCAAATAGAGAACAACAAAAACCATATTAGACTTTAACTAATTCATATAAAAACTATATAATTAAATAACAATAGGATAAAAACAGAATAATTCTTATGTTAATAATATATAATATATAAAAAAAATTGTTTTTATATATATAATACATAAAACTTATACAATTGACTTCGCAATGACCTAATATCCCTAATCCGCCGCATTATATGAACGAGAGAGGAGAGACACGAAGTTAAAAGTGGTTCGGTGGCCAGGGATAATAAATGATGCTAACTCGTTGTGTCAATGAAAACTAGTTAATGTCCATATTCTATGTTTATCGTCCTTTTGGACATCATACAAACAATTTGATAAATCCATTAGTTTCCATCTGGGAAACTGTGTTCTCTTTTTATTCGTTGACCCCTCCAATGTTTTGTACTACATCGATTACCTGCAAATATCAAGGAAGAGTGGGTCTCTGTTATGATGTGTCCTATAATGCATTGACAACGCAGATGCTCTTTGTAACCCTTTCTCACATTATTGACTGTTCCCTATGTTCCCCGCAGTCGGTCTCTGAGTCTCCTGGTGGTACGTCCGACGCTTATTGTTTTTTATACAAGAAATTGCAAACAGGATTAGAACGACATATCTGCTATTGCATGATATTGAATGTTATTAAATTTTATAATGACCTCCCAGTACTGGCCTGGATGTAAAAGTCATCAATCCTCCTTTTCCCCTGTGTCCATTACAATGTACAAATAATGCAATTATTACACTGGAAAAATCCAACCATGTTGTTCTAAAACACGTTGTTTAAATTGGCCCGTCGCGCCCATCATGTGAGACGAACGTTTAGGGGTTAATGATATTAGGGGCTGATCGTGTTTCTCAAGGTTCTGCCCTCCCTGAACATAAATCTCCGGCATATCTCCAGGCCAAGCATCCTCGTTTATAACCGGAACCGTTTCTCCAGAATATACCAATTCTGGTTAAATATTATTCACGTGATATCAAAGCGTATTTAAATCGAGCAGACAAAAATGTAGATCACAAAAGGACAAATCTTAGGAGGCTTACAAGTAAGGTTATCAGTTTAATAGTGATTCTCTGTCCATGGTTTGCCACTTCTTGCATAATGGTGATGAGATGAGATTGTTCAATATCCCTTTTCGATAAATCTATGCTAGAAATAACGCAACGAACAGGAGGCCTGTACATGGTAAAGTGTCCACTGAGGTACAGTTTTCTTCTGATTCCCCTGAGAAACTGACCCTTAGGTACATTGGATAAGGCCCAATGGGATGGTGCGGCAACTACTAGTGGGAAATGTAGCTGTTGCGATCCGTACCTCCTTAACAAAAGGAAGAGGTCGCAACAGCTCCATTAGAGTTTAATCAATGTTAGATCTAAAAAGTAATGCTGGTCTTACACTATAATCATAGGTAACGTCTAATATATTAGCATGTTATTATTGAAGAGTCCCAAAAGAAGTTCACATAGTGCTTGGTTCCTACTCCATCTCCACAAGAGCAAAATGTCATCTATATCGTTTATAAAAAAAAACAAGCTCTGGCCAATCCCTGGCATAAATGACATCTTCCTCTCACCTGACCGAATGAATTAGGTTGGCCCAGGCTGGGAGCGAATTTCGATCTCCCATACGCCACATCCCCTTGTCTGTAGATAAAAAATACATAGACATCAAACAAAAATATTTCTGGTCATAGCGAAGTCTAAAATTGGTGAGAATAAAAGTTTGGTGTAAAACAGACATCCCAGATTCTTTCAGATAAAATTCAACCGCTTGCATGCCATGAGAGTGATTTAATAACTGGTATATAATGAAGTGTAACGTCTGCAGTTTACTAAAAATGTATCTCCATCCAAAGGGAGGCTCCTAATTGTCCTGTAGGACCTGCTTCGTGTCCCTAAGATAGGAAGGGGTTGGTTCGTACCAAAGGTTGCAGAAAGTAGTCAATGTATTTGTCCAGCTCTAGAGCACAGAGGAATCCGATCCCACTTATGATGGGTCAGCCAGGAGGATTTAATGGGTCCTTATGCACCTTCGGAAGGATATACATAACTGGAAGCCTAGGAGCAGAGGGACCTAAAAAAATTCTCTCCTCTTTTTTATTGATTATTTTATCTTGATACACTTTGGTAATAATATCCTTAAGAGATTTTCTCATATACATTTAAAGGATCTTTCAACAGGACACAATGGCCTTGATTCACTAAGATGTGAGTGTATTAGCAGAGACTGACCATTCAGGCAGACTCCGGTCAATCAATCAGATCGTCTGACCAGCGTCTAGCAAGCTCATTAACGAGCGTCTCACTGACTACTTGCCTTAGTGAATGTGGTGTATCCCCTCTGCCACATTTTTAGGTGCAATACCGGATATATATCGCTAGATGGCGCACAAGCGCGCCGGCTTTATAGTAACATTGGCGATTTTTCCTGATAGAAAATATTCTAATACAGCTGTACTATTACATTCTGAAAAATATCTCTTTTGCTATTTTTTTTTTTTTGTGCTGTTTCTCCAAAATGATCAGGAAAGTATTGCATTTACTAATGAATGTCATACATTTTATTTTCAAAAGTTAAACATTTTCACACTTATATCTCAAATAATTTATATACTTCTAATTTCCCAATATAGTTATATATCTTTCATTCTCTTAATCACATAAACTATTCTATGTTAAAGACAAGTGCAGCGCTATAAAATGCATGTGATCAATAATGAACGCATGTAAAAACCAAAAAGTGCAAAGAATTGCAATAATGATGTAAACTGGTAAATCGTGCTAAAATAAGTTCATATATAATCATTCCTGAATAATGGAATGTCCTTCGTGTGAGAGTACCAACTCAGAGAGTGCTATGAATGGCACGTGTGGTCTCTCCGTGACGGACAGTAGTGCATGAACTCGTGAAAGTTAAACCACCCTTGGGACTGGTCTACACTCACCAGAACAAAAGTATTAATGTGCATGGGTTATACACATCGCACATCTGGGGGTGCAGCGGTATGCTGGCAGCTATGGGTTAGTCATCCAGCTCCATCCATCCATCCATCCATCAGGGTGGGTGCCCAAATGGTCCTGGGGAGGAATTAGCTCAGCCACAGGAGCCAGAAAGGTGCTCAATAGTGTAGTACACTGTCACAGGGGTGGATGACCTTTCACGAGTTCATGCACTACTGTTCGTGGTTATATTTATCTTGTGTAATACCATTTTACTAGTCTATATAATTTGACCAGCGCTCGCTTTAATCATTTTTAAACAATGTAACTATTCTACATTATAACTCAAACTGCGTCTCCCACAGTGGTTTAGTGGTTAGAGCTCAGAACTTACAGCACTTGGGTCATGGGTTCTAATCCCAGTCTTGGCAACATCCCAAAAAAATGGAGATCAATTTTCTGGGTTGTGGCAGGAATATTGATCAATCATTATGATTTTGCCTAATGACTAGAAAGTGGATGAATGTTTACTTGCGTACTGTTCTTCTGCCAATTAGGTCATGTGCAAGTTTCATGCCGTGTATATTTCATTGTAACTTTTTTCTCTTTTAAATCTGTCTCCTTATACAACTTGACCCCCTCCCCCACCCCATCATCACCTGTCCCATATGCAAATCTATGGATCACCGCCCCCACTCTTTAACTATCTATTTACTGATCAAGTGAATGTGTCTCATTTTCTATCAGCTACAGCTCAGATCTCACATTATTATACAATTACTGATTGTATCTCACCACTAGTCTGATTGAATTCACAATTCCTGGTCAGTCCTGTTCCCTGACCTCTAATAACCTTTAGGGCCAGTTCACACTACATGTGTTTCAGTTGCTTATTCAGCATCACAAACGCACAGAAAGAAGGTTATATGGTTGTCAATGTCATAGTTCACATCAGCGCTTGCATTTTCAATGCATTGCAGGTGCTGTAAACAAAGTTGACCACGCTGCATTGTTTCTGCACAGAACTGTACTGGAACACATTGAAACGTCCCTTGAATGTACTAAAACGCACATGTCCCTAACTACATTGAATACAAAGAAAATAAAAAAAAATAAGTGGAAGGGATACAAAAATGCAATGTAAACATGTCCAAAACGCATCCAAAATGTACTGGAACACACTAAACATGCATGCCAAAAGGGCATGAAAAAAACCCATCAGGAACACATCTAGACTGTTTCTATAGTGTGAACCAGCCCTTAGGACTTGTTCACACCATTGGTGGTGCAGAAACGCATGCAAGAACACACATTTTCCAGCACAGCAAAGAAATGCAATGCCCTATGTAGATGTGCGCAGGTACCATGATGAAAACGTTGTTGCACCTACACACGTCTATTAAAAACAGCCCCATTCACAGCCACAAATACGCATGGCACCACACTACTGTGCGGTTAGGTGCGACACACACTTGGAAAATAACATAAAAATAAGCCAACATGGCTAAAACATATCTTGAAAATATGGGGACTCTGATATCCGGCGACAGTCCGTTCACGAACGAGAAGCAATTCTGCACCCTAAAACCAACATAGAGGAAAGGGATGGTCAAATTGCTGTGCTGCTTCCAAACCACCTCTGGCATGCCAGGGTCATTATGCAGGTCCTCGATGCCAGTTCTTGCCTGCGGCCACAAAATATCCACTGGCCACAAGTGAAGGTGAGTGGAGGACGTGAAGGTGGATTTCTACCAGCTTCAACCGCAAGCAGTACCACTC
Source organism: Staurois parvus (assembly GCA_951230385.1). Classification (NCBI taxonomy): domain Eukaryota; kingdom Metazoa; phylum Chordata; class Amphibia; order Anura; family Ranidae; genus Staurois; species Staurois parvus. Next base: position 12,239 of record CATNWA010003361.1, on the reverse strand, counting down.
CTGAAAAATGAGAGCAAATAATCATTGACACGTCATCATGACAGTCAATTCTCAGTGCAGGCTATCTAGAGTGTCTTTCCTTTTTAACCATTTCAAGAGTTCAAGGAAACATTCTTGGAGCATCTACTGTGTTTGGAAAGGCCAAAGGTCCCCCCCCTCCCCCAGGCACACTAATGCTTATGCAGGCCATAGACGGGGAGAAAAACAGCCGATTTTTCTTTTAAAAAATGAAAAATCGGTTGTTCAAGCGGCCGACGTTACCAGCAATGGTAAAAAAAAAAATCGGCCGATTTTCATCCCGTCTACAGCCAGCAAAAAGTGTCCCTGCAGAGAGCTCCGCTATTTCTTTGACAGTTCTTTGACATTTATAGCGGTTGCAACAATGTATTTGTATCCATTTCGGATACAGATGTTTTTATTCGGAAACAAATAGATACAATGTTGCAACCGCTGTAAATGTCAAGGAACTGTCAAAGAAATAGCGGAGCTCTCTGCAGGGACACTTTTTGCCATACTGGAATTCCTCTCATTTTTCATCCTTCTTCTTCCTCTTCTTCTTCATCATCATCCTCTTCTTCTTTTTTCATCATCATCCTCTTCTTCCTCTTCATCATCATCCTCTTCTTCATCATCATCTTCTTCATCATCATCATCCTCTTCTTCATCATCATCCTCTTCTTCATCATCATCATCCTCTTCTTCATCATCATCCTCTTCTTCTTCTTCTTCATTCTTCTTCAATCATCATCCTCTTCTTCATCATCATCCTCTTCTTCATCTTCATCTTCATCATCTTCATCATCATCCTCCTCTATTTCTTCTTCATCAACATCCTCTTCTTCCTCTTCATCATCTTCTTCTTCTTCATCATCATCATCCTCTTCTTTCATCATTCATCATCATACCATCCTCTTCTTCTTTTTCTTCTTTTTGTCTTCCTCTTGCAGGTCACTGCTCATGTGCAGATTTTTTTATCAGTAAAAAAAATCGGTCGATTTGCCCATCATTGCCGCGAAAATCGGCCCGATCGGCAAATTCGGCCGTTTTTTTTTCCAACTTTACCGAAAAAAAAAATCTGCCAAAATACCGAAAATCAACGGCCGAACAAATAGCCCACTAACGATCCGAAAATCGGCCGATTTTATTTTCGGCCGAAAAAATCGGCCGATTTTCGACCCATCTATGGCCTGCATAAGATATGGTGTGGCCCTAGGGTCAATGTGTGTTTAGAATACTTCCAAAATGCACATACAAAAACACTCCATCCAAATGCATGTTGCATTTCTATAGCATGTTAAACAGAAGAATAACGCACTTACATAATGTTAACATGCGCAAGTAAAAGTAGACAAAATCCACATCCTTTTATTCTGGCTTCACATACATGCATTGTGGTCTAACACCGCACTCCTGGGGCAAATCACATGCAATTTGTGTGCGTTGCAATTAGAGACAAACATTTTGCACACCTCAAATTGCACCGCATCCGGGCCAAAAATGTGCAGGACCCTTTTTCAGGGTATGCACATGGGTGTGAATAGGCATGCCATCCAATTTGGCAAATCGCAATACGCTTTGTGTACCAATATTGGTGTGTTGGTAACTTCACCTAGAAAGCCGCAGCAGGGTGGCATGAAGGGGTTGCGGTTGTGATGCAGTGCAGCGCTTGCACAGAAAACACTGCAAATTTCACATCGCATCTGTGTGACACCAGAATGTGCCAATATGTGGCTTGACAAAGCACAGTGGTCAGTGCAGATTATTTTCAATCCATGTTTTTTTTACACTTTTCATTCACTGGTTTAACTCAGGTGATCATTAATCACAATTATCTCCGGAGATCACATGCAGCCCCTCAACCCATCTACACATATCTCTGGAAATCTATACAGATCTCCTTGAAAAAAATGTCTCCTCTCTTCTTCGGAAAACAATTGTCCTCCACCTCATAAACAGGGGGACAGAGAAGACTTCTCCTTGATAACTAAAATCAGATTAATTATCTGTGCTTAATAAAACATACACCAATACTGCAAATGCATTGTACTGTCCAAGGCATTGCACACTAACGCATTGCACACTCGAGAAACTCAGATGCGTTAGTGTGTACAGTGCATGAGTGTAAAATGCTTTAGTGCACACTGCAGTGTACAACGCATTGCACACTGTAATACTCTGTACAAAGTAATACCGTGTACACCCACACATTGTAGACTGTAATGCACTGTACACTGTCATGCAGGATGGAGCAACGCATTGCACACTGTGATACCGTGTACACCCACACATTGTAGACTGTAATGCACTGTACACTGTCATGCAGGCTGGAGTTACGCATTGCACACTGTGATACACTGTCACTGTCATGCAGAATCCAGCAACGCATTGCACACTGTAATACCATGTACACCAACACATTGTAGAATGTAATGCATTATACGCAGTATACATGTCCAGATATTCAAAGATTAGCCATGAAGGCCTAGCTGGTTTCCTATTTGGCGACCGCAGATAGCCGAATAACGCTACACTGCATCCAGGCAGCTCTGGGAGGGTGTCATATGACATCCTGGCAGAACGCGCTCTCCGTGATTGCTGTGTCCTAAGGACACAGCTGATCACGTGATGTGGTAAAGACCAATCACAGCGGCTTTTTACCATGTGATCAGCCATGTCCAATGACACGCTGATCACCGGGAAATGCATTTGCCGGGTCTTGGCTGCACTTTCATCACGCTGTCAGAATGTGTGGAAAGTACTGCCGAGAACCAGCAGTTATCAAAGCAGGGGTCGGCCCCGATGATCAGTGCCCACCAGTGCCACCCAACAGTTCCCCCCACCTGTGGCCAGCAGTGCCACCCACCAGTGCTGCCTCATCAACGCACATCAGTGTTGCTAAATTACCAGTTTACCAAATGTTATAATATAAACAGACTTTTATTCATTATGAGCTATTTTGTGGTTTATCGAGCAAAAAGTAAAACTCACAGCAGCAAGTCAATACCACCCAAAGAAAGCTCTATTTGTCTGAAAAAACTGATACAAATTTAAGATGGGTACAATGTGGCATGACCGCACAATTGTCATTCAAAGGGTAACAGTGCAGAAAGATGAAAATTGGCCAGGACAGGAAGGGGGTAGGAGTACCCAGTAGGCAAGTGGTTAATATAATTGACCCATCAATACCCAGGAGCTAATGTACAGATAAGTAGCATGTGCACCAAGTGAGATTCTGCTAGGCCCCACCCACAAAATTACAATTACTTGTCCCTCACATGTTATAAACATATTTGCAATGGCCACAGTTACTTTACATATAAGGATCATCTCCTCAGTTGAGAACTGTGCTCTCGCCATGTCCAAATGCCAATAAAGTTATCAAAATTTTCAACCAACACAAAACCTCCAACCACTTCTCATCCACTTACACTCCCCACAACCACTTCCGGGTGCGCGCGCACCAGATGACGGACTTCCGGGAGGATAGCTGCTCGTGCGCCATGGGGGACACCTGTTTGGCGTTTATTTGTGCACGATCGCGCATATCTATGCACGATCGCTCATTTCTATGCACGGCTATGATAGCTTTCGTGAATGTGTGTTTCTTAGTGATTTTTTTTCTTTTTAAACCTTGGCTAATATATATTTTTTGCCAAAGGCCAAAAATCAACATACAGTGGGGACTATTTTATTACTGTAAATCAAATTGTAGAAAACCTGTAGCTGGCTGCACAGTGAATGTGACATATTCATTAGTACATAACAATATTGTGGTGCAAGCAGGTTTTTTATTTTTTTGTTTGGTTTTGAAAAAGCCAGTTTGCACACACTTGCATATTCATGCTCTTACAAGCTACATTTGAGCAGATTATATAAGTATACAAAGTAACTATTAAGGTTGTTCATATATTGAACATAAAATAAACACAAAAAACATCGGTGAAACATTTATTGATCAAATATATCTTCATTTATTTGGTCAGCAGGAACAAGTAGGTACAGTCAATATCTTGGTGAGTCACAAAAATAGGATTGATGTGGCAAAAATAAAACACTCCTGCTCATAAGAGCTTACAATCTAAAGATACTTCTAATGAACTGTGTGTGCTCAGGTTATAGCAGGAAACAAAGGGGAAGATGAATCAAGTAACATTTTCGTGCACATAAGGTTTACTTACACAATCATTTAGTATAAAGATCCATTCACAAAAAAAAAAGTCTACAGATCAAAATATCAAGAAAACAAGACATATGTGAAAAACCCCTCCCACCTCTACAAAATCCCCTACACATACATTTGTCAGCAGGTTTGTAAGAAAAAATGCATTGGAGTCTAAATAAGCAAGCAAAATTAAAACGAGCAGATTTTAAACAAAACGATTGACATGTGTGAGGCTTTCAATGCAAAGAGAAAAAAACACAATCATTGTGCAATAACACACAAACACACTTTACAAGGCCAAAAATATGCAAACATTTCCAGCCCACTTCCAAACACAGCCTGAGTGGTGTCTGGGGCAATTCAGCACAAAATCTCTTCTTCCCCCCAAACCACACAAGCAAGGACTTAGTCACAAACACCCGGCCTAGTAACAGGCCAAATCACTCCCTACTGCACATCTTTATATAAGCTAGGTTGTATTTGGAGCGCCAAACAAGGCCCCACACCCAATGAAGCCACACCCACCACTGACCTTAATTTGGTCAGTGAAAGTGTTTTCACCTGATGAATCCTCTTCCTACCTGCATTAACCCTTGGTATACAGGCCCCACAAATCAGAAAGATATATACAGTGAAATGTACGTGTGCAGCATACAACAGAACATTGAGCAGGGATGTGAAAGGGAACCCCAATTGGAACCTTTATTGCTACTATGGTCACAATTCCCTCCAGATTCTCGCATGAGTTAAGACAGTCACATGACCACATCTTGTATGCAATACTGAAAAATGACAAATCGATTTGACTAGTATGGTGAATTTCCCATCAATTGGTAAAAACTCCAGAAATCAAACATCACCAAACATTACACTCTGGGCAAAGCTGATTTACAAATCATGCAACTTACAGTAAAGTTGACCATTTCAATGCAATTTTCAAGACATCTGACACAGATCTCTATGCAAATTGCCACTAAAGTAGTACATGTACTACTATAGAAATCAGTGTTTGAAACGCACCCATGTGGTCACTCTAATAGCAGACAATAGGGTGCGACTTTGCAGACGATTTACAACTTGCATGTTGTGCAAATCACATGCCAAGTCCCACTCAATGTGCACGCTATTGGAGCGTTCATATTGTTGTGGTTCAAACTTGGTAGGAGCCGCAAGTAATAATAGAGTAATGAATACACTACTTTTCATGCAATTTGCTGAGAGATCGATGTCGAATGTCTTGCAAATTGCACTTGAAATCACCATGTACCCCGACTTTGAAATCATGCAACTTCTATGCAAGTCACATGATGTGACTGTGGTGTCAATAACACCACTTAGAAAATCTGCTTTAATGTGACCGGGTAGCCCCCAGTAACATTGTTTGCGATTGCCATGCAATTGGCATGACAGGCGACTTGCAAATCGTAGACCAAGTCGCACCCTATTGGCCACTGTAGGCTCTGTTCACATCCAATTGGATTGTGAACTCGTGCAACTTCACTGTAAGTTGGACAATTGCCGCATCGGATTAGATGTGACAGTGGTGTTGGCCCCCAGTAACATTGGGTGCAATTTGCCATGCAAAGAGCAAAGCTGCTGGCCATGCCAATCACATGACAAGTCACTTCCAGGGTGTGCAATTTCAGGTGCGATTTGTGCATTGACATCGTACCTGATATTGGATATAATGAATGTGAGTGTATTAACATACACCATTTGTTGCAGCGAGAGTTCAAAGGTATTTGAGAATTGTGGCCATTTATTAGCAATTTAACATCTAGACTCAAATAGAAATCGCAATGCTACACACAATTGAAAACACAACTAGTTAGTAATTCTCTAGAAAACACAGTAAAATTGGCAACTTAAAGAGTAATTTTCAATTGCATATAGTGTGAGCGAAGCAGGAAAATCAACAAAGGAAATAAATCTTTGAAGGCGTGCGGTACCTGCCTGCTGGGATAAGGGTCTGCTATGCATTTGGGGGAAAAATGCACGTCAGGATTTGTGACAAGTTTGATGTGTGGATTCACCAACCAAGTCTTTTCTCTCTCGTTCACTCTTCTGAATGTCTCTCTTTATCACTCTTCAGTATGTATCTCTTGCTCACTCTTCTTTGTCTCACTGGCTCGCTCTTTCTCTCTCGCTCACTCTTCTGAATGTCTCTCTTTATCACTCTTCATATGTATCTCTCGCTCACTCTTCTTCGTCTCACTCTTCTCTCTCTCTGTCAGCTCTTTGCTTGCCAAATCCTTCACAAAAGTGGGTGGAGTGTAAACCATCATTATCAAATCTATTAGTGATTCAGGCCCTTATCTTATCCCATTGTATGACATTCACATAAGGTGCAGCTTTGAAGGTGTTTCAACAGACAAGGCCTGATTCTAATTCACATTTTAGGGATCATTTAGACAGAAAGCAAAGATGTTGCCAGAATATGTATGTGAAGACAGCCACACACGGAGATCATGCTACTACCTCGCCGGGGTTGGGATTCAAACCTACAACCCTAGACTTATGAGGCAGTAGTGCTAACCACTAATCCACGGAGCTACATTGCTAGCCCAGCCTGTATTTCTGTGCTGTGAATCAATCCTAGGTCCCTGGGCATGGTCAGTATAACTAGCCAGATATCTCCAATGTGACACAAATGTTGTGCTATGTTGCCAATTCACATGTATGTTGGTTCTATGTATCCCAATACAAAGGATTGCAATACTAATACAGGCGTACCTCGGTTTACCAATGCCTCAGGGAACGTCATATTTGGGGTACAAATGTCAAACCATTTCAGTTAATTGGTCTGTTTACAAATGTTTGAATAATTTGGTATGGGCATGTGGCCTGGTATGGTTCAGGAGAGGGGGAGGCGCTCGCTCGTCGTCCCCCCCCCCCCTTTCCTGACCTGCCGGGCTGCATGCTCGGATAAGTATGTGTTATGGATTTAGGGGGGTACCCCATGCTGTTTTTTATTTAATTTCAGCGTGGAGTTACCCCTTAACATCCATACGAGACCCGAAGGGCTTAGTATGGATGGGAGGGGGGACCCCACGCCAGTTATTTAAAGAACTGTTTATAAATCACTGCAATACTTTGACATTCAACTGTCAGTGGGGAAATCCGCCGACAGCTGAAACATGAGCGCTGCATTGGTTTTCATTACTAAAATGCTGCATGAGTTGATAACATAACTCATGCAGGATTGTAGGAGCGACAGCCATGAGTTAATGTTTCAACTGTCAGCGGGGTTCCCCACTGACAGCTGAATGTAAAATAATTCCCTTTATTGCATAATAAATAATAAAAAAAAAAGCGTGGGGTCCCCCCTCCCATCTGTACCAAGCCCTTCGGATCTGGTATGGATATTAAGGGGGAACTCCACGCTGGAATTAAAAAAAAAAAACCAGCGTGGGTCCCCTTCAATATCCATACCAGACCCTTATCCGAGCATGAAGCCCCCCCCCCCCCCCCCCCCCTTCCCTGACCTGCCGGGCTGCATGCTCGGATAAGGGTCTGGTATGGATATTGAGGGGACCCACGCTGTTTTTTTTTTTTAAATTTCGACGTGGAGTTCCCCCTTAATATCCATACCAGATCCAAAGGGCTTGGTATGGATGGGAGGGGGGACCCCACGCTTTTTTTTTATTATTATTTATGCTATAAAGGGAATTATTTTACATTCAGCTGTCAGTGGGGAACCCCGCTGACAGCTGAAACATTAACACATGGCTGTCGCTTCTAAAATCCCGCATGAGTTATGTTATCAACTCATGCGGCGTTTTAGTAGTGAAAACCAATGCAGCGCTCATGTTTCAGCTGTCGGCGGAGTTCCCCACTGACAGTTGAATGTCAAAGTATTGCAGGGAATTAGAAACTGTTTTTTAAATAACTGGCGTGGGGTCCCCCCTCCCATCTGTACCAAGCCCTTCGGATCTGGTATGGATATTAAGGGGGAACTCCACGCTGAAATTAAAAATAAAAACAGCGTGGGTCCCCCTCAATATCCATACCGACCCTTATCCGAGCATGCAGCCCGGCAGGTCAGGAAAGGGGGGGGGGGGGGACGAGCGAGCGCCCCCCCCCCCCCCCCCTCCTGAACCATACCAGGCCACATGCCCCCAACATGGGGGGGGTGCTTTGGGGCAGGGGGGGCTCCCCCCCCCCCCCCCAAAGCACCTTGTCCCCATGTTGATGAGGACAAGGGCCTCTTCCCCACAACCCTGGCCGGTGGTTGTGGGGGTCTGCGGGCGGGGGGCTTATCAGAATCTGGAAGCCCCCTTTAACAAGGGGGCCCCCAGATCCCGGTCCCCCCCCCCCCCTACGTGAATGAGTCTGCGGTACACGGTCCGCAGACTCATTCACAAAAAAAAACTAAGTGTGGTGTAAAAAAAAACACAGTACAGGGTCTTTGACAAGTCCTTTATTAAAACAATGTCCCCCGAAGTAGATCCAACGTCAATCGCGGCGGCGGCGACCCGAAAAAAGGAAAAAAAAAAAAAAAAGGTTCCGCTCCCGTCCGAGGCTTCCAGCCTAGTGAAGAAAAGCCTAGCTGACATTTCTTATATAGGTATGGGGCGGGGGCCAGCCGGGAACAGCAAGCATTGTGACATGGGGCGGGTCACTGGGATGATGTCCCCGGCTGGCCCCGCCCATACCTATATAAGAAATGTCAGCTAGGCTTTTCTTCACTAGGCTGGAAGCCTTGGACGGGAGCGGAACCTTTTTTTTTTTTTTTTTTTTTTTTTTCGGGTCGCCGCCGCCGCGATTGACGTTGGATCTACTTCGGGGGACATTGTTTTAATAAAGGACTTGTCAAAGACCCTGTACTGTGTTTTTTTTACACCACACTTAGTTTTTTTTGTGAATGAGTCTGCGGACCGTGTACCGCAGAATCATTCACATAGGGGGGGGGGGGCCGGGATCTGGGGGCCCCCTTGTTAAAGGGGGCTTCCAGATTCTGATAAGCCCCCCGCCCGCAGACCCCCCACAACCACCGGCCAGGGTTGTGGGGAAGAGGCCCTGTCCTCATCAACATGGGGACAAGGTGCTTTGGGGGGGGGGAGCCCCCTTGCCCCAAAGCACCCCCCCATGTTGAGGGCATGTGGCCTGGTATGGTTCAGGAGGGGGGGGGGGGCTCGCTCACTCGTCCCCCCCCTTTCCTGACCTGCCGGGCTGCATGCTCGGATAAAGGTCTGGTATGGATATTGAGGGGGACCCACGCTGTTTTTTTTTTTTAAATTTCAGCGTGGAGTTCCCCCTTAATATCCATACCAGACCTGAAGGGCTTGGTATGGATGAGAGGGGGGACCCACGCTGTTTTTTTTTTTTTTTTTTTTTTTTATTGCGGACCTTTATTTTTACATTCAGCTTTCAAAATAAATATTATGTAGACCTTCAAAATAAGTAAAATCATAACAGAAATAATTATAAAGGATAAGAAACAAAAATAGAATCACTAGAACTAAGGAAATCTAATTAGATTACATGAAGATATGCCGAGTGCTGTTTATTAAACACAGTAGTCGCGACCGAGTGCCGGCTGTCAGAGGAATCCACAATCAGATTCACTATTAGTCAGTGGCTAAAAAGCAAACGCCCATGGCAGAGGTCTAAAAGGTGTTCTGCACATGCTCAGTTCTATCTGCCAAAGACACTGCACGGGCATCTAGATTTTTACTGTGTCGATTTCCTTGAAAAAAAAACGATTTTTAACACATTCTTAATTTTTTTGGAAATAGCAGATATTGTTTAAAGTGAAGTCCTGATATTTGGCAAAGCAAATTTCTAAGTGAACATGTCTCTGCAGTGATTTTTCATGGTGTTAGACGTGCTTCTTAGCAAGTCTGTTTTGTGAGTCTGATTCCGGGCGTGTGTCTTTTTGTGAATTAGATTGGGCGTCTGCTTATGGGCTCTGCTCAATAGTGAATTAGGTTGCAGGGTAAAAAATGGACGGACGCCCATAAAAATTGGGCTTAAGCCTATAAATATGCGCCCACGCCCAATAGTGAATCAAGGCCAATATGTCTCAGTATCACTAAGAAATATTATGCACTTCTCTGGTATAATTTTCTTTTATCCATTATTACCACTCCTCCTCCCTTATCGGCAGGGCGTATGACTAAATCCTTCCGGTCAAGGAGAGAATCTATGGCTATTGAAACCTCTCGATTATTCTTGTGGTTCTTAATTTTAACAGCAGCCAAATCCTTAAGAACCGTCTCTTTAAACACATTTACATAGCTTTGAGCCTGTGGAGGGGGGTTAAACAGGGATGCATTACGTAAATTAGAGTAAATATTGGTACTGGGTGTATTTCTAGTAATAGGATTCTGAGAAAAAATACCTTTTTAATGATAATGACCTAATGAATCTATGCACATCGATAAATGTGTGAAATTTATCAAGTTTCTTATGACGGGCAAAAGAGCCTTGCAGGGTTATATTTTGGGTCTGTTCACAGCATGACAATTGTTTTTACATGTGTGTTGGACTACAATGCGTTTTTCTTTGCGCCTTGTCCTTGCATTGGATGCTGCTGGTGTAAATGAGCCTTAGACACCAAAAAGGGAGCCATTTCCATAGCTTTAGTGTTTGGGGTTTCCAGACATAAGAGTCCCACATCCAGACCTGCAGCTATCACATGACAGTTGGAATTTGAATTTGTTTTGTAACTGACACGCACTGCACCCCTCACATCCCTACCACAGATCTAGTTTTATCTGAGTCTGAGACTGAAAATTACACCCCCACACAGATAACAATCCGCCCTATCCTTGTGTTAAATGTCCATTCATTGAGCTCATTATATATAAAAACTACATAAGGAAAACAAGGTTTGCCTGTTGCAGCCAATCAGATAAAATGAAATCTAACATCTGATTGCTTTCTATAGGCTGATTCCTATGCTCTGTGCTTATCAATGTAAGATATGTGGCAATTTCCATCCAGTAATGTCTGTTAAATCTTCCCAGACCAAAGCAATCTATCTGTGAGAGCAGCTCACTGTTTTCTTCCAGCCCCTTCCATTGCAATGCCTAGGTGAGGTTTCCATGGCAACCACTGTGCCCTATGACATCACAGCAAACAAGCAGCCTGGCTCACAGCTCCTCAGAAGACTCTGGCTTCAGTACTGAGCAGACCGTTCGGTTACTGCTCTGCGATGGAATTCAGAAAACTCTTCGGCGTTTTGCTGCTACTCGTCGGTTGGCAAATGACAGCAGTACGTGGTGCTGTTGTTGCTGATGATTTCATTGGCACCACACATGCGTGCCCCTCCATTCCGATCTATGAAAGTGTGGCATACGGCACAGACATGAACATAGAGCTGAGCTGCCAATGCAGACCGGATTTAAAGAGTCCTGTCTTTTGGTTCTACAAAGAGTCAGCCGACAGTTTAGAAACTCGGCCGCTGACACGGGCGGGAGATGGCGGCAAACAGAAGTCGCTTTACTTGGAGTCGAGGATCAGCATCAAAGTATACAGCATCATCATCCACAAGGCTCGTGTGACAGACTCAGGACTGTATATCTGTGGAAACGGCGATGGAGCATTCTACTGGGGGTACGACCTTGATGTGCAGGATAGCTCCAGTGCCTATGTGTCATTTCAGGAGCACCACCAACAGCCGCAGACAGACCTGGAAACCAAGCACTTGACTGCCTTCACCGCCTTCTGGAAATGGAGCAAGTGTGACCGCTGTGATGTACGCGGGGAGAAAAGAAAGATCGGCTTTTGCTATGTCAATAGTACCTATCTGGATCCTAGGTACATGCTGGCAGAGAATGGTGTTGTTTCCTGCGGCTCACATGCTGTTCCTGAAAACCTGAAAACGGAACTTTCTGACCGCAGACCGGAAATATTCATCAAGAGCTGCCTGGTCCCCTGCCATGACAGGCAGCCGGGAATTAAAGGAACCATCAAACATTGGATGCACAAACTTGGCAAAATCAAGGATTACATCCCATTTCTTTCCAGGGCTCCCACAGAAAAACATACCCACACCTTGGGGAGCAGCCTTACTCTTGCCTGCCCAGGCGCCAAACCAACAGATGCTGTCGCTTGGGATAAAGGCAACAGA